>JXSR01S007101.1:11520-40455 GCA_000969725.1 Ophiothrix spiculata | reverse complement strand
ACTACAAACGAACCTGCCACTAGTCACGTCATGTATCAATAAGGGCAGAGTTAGTTAGGGCAACTTAACCCTTCGCTTTATATCCGTCCATATTTACCTTGGGATCTTACATCATGTTTTAAACAAGGGGGTATGTCCTTCTTGTAACATGTAACATGATATTCATTACCACTTGTCCTAAACAATTGGTTTGTGGCGGTGGTGGTGGTTGTGGTTGGTGGATTATGCCGGGTTGCAGGGGCGCTGAGCACAATGCTTGGTACGCATGCTCGTGATCGTCAGAAGAAAAAAAACATCGAAAAAGGGTAGGATTTTAGCCAATTGGCGTCGACGACATCTGTAGAAAAGGGGTGCTTTTTCAGAGATACTTCGACTTTTAGTAGGGACATCAACGGGTAAATAGAAATTCCTATTCAATTTGTTTTCATGACACATTCGAATGGTACTCTGTTTCCAAAGTAAAATGACACCAGGATCACATTTGTGGGTCAAGCGGTTCCAGACATATTAAGTATTTTGTCGAAAAATTTGGCCCTATTTGAGCTACAAATAGGGGTAAATTAGAGAAAATGTCAACATAAGGAATTTAAGGGCGTCTAAAAATGACAAACAAGCTAAGAAATTGATTTGTTTAAAAAAAAAAGTCTTCTACCAGGGCATGACAGTAGCTAAGCGTCCCAAAAATGTCCCATGTCTAACTTCGTATTGAAAATATCCATCCAAATTTGAGGTCATTTGTTCAATTTCAACAAATGGACCCATTTGACAAGGTGTACAACGGGAGTGTGGTAAATAAACAACACAGCACAGCCAATGATGTTAAACCAGTAAGGTGTGGGAAATAATGGCAACTATAGTAACTGTTCTTACTCCCGTGACCTTTAAAATTACTTATTTCTACACTATTTTACTTATTTTTACTGAATTAATGATATGAAAGACGGGTGCATGTGATTAACATTCTGATTTTGAACCAATGATTCAGAATTGTTTAAACTGATACCATCCAAAAAGACGAAAGAAAATTTTGGCATGTTTTGCAATGTCCAGCCAATGTTTGTGCCGATAGTAGCTGCGAAGAGGGCAACGATTGTTCGCCTGCTTGCGGGGGTTTATAAAACACACAGGAGATTGTGGTATTATTGGGTTTGAAGTGGATTTCGTGAAGTGATTCATTCGCTGTTGAAAGTCAAAAAATATACCATTTTGATCACGAATATCTACCGGTTGTAATGATGTGAGACACTTTTTCAGAGACGTCCTGTGTCATCCAGGGATTGCAAAAGTATTGAGAGATCTCCGACCGGGGCGGTGGTCTGGGGTTTTCATCGACTACTGTGAAGTACAAAAGGTGATTTCCAAAAAGTGTCCTTCATAAATAGAGCAATGGATCTATCTCCTTTAAAATAGTTGTTTACTTTTTGCCTAAAAGTGAGTGAATCACATCGCGAAATGCATTTTTGTGGCAACGCGCTGTACCGCAGAACGGGGCTTAATTTGAGTTTGAACGGAGACCTGTGGTCCATTTTTCACACGGAGCTGCTCATTTATGAAAACATACGAACATTCAATCAACTGTAATATACTTGTTTTATGATTAAAAACTAAAAGGAACCCCCTCAAAATTAAAAGAAACTCATTTTTTTTAAATAGTTACATTTTCAAATATTTTAAACATCATTAAATCCCTCAACGAAGAGTCTAAAGTGAAGGTACTTGAACGGATTTTTCTACACCAATTGACATCCCTACTTTTAGGGTCGTCATTGTGATTATTATTTTTCTTTTTTCGAGGGGCCTCCGGGAGATTAGGGGTAGTGATAGTGGCGATAACAATATTTTAAAGCCGTGTTAATATTTCAAAGACATTTGATCAAAATGCTCCGAATGGTTTGTAGTTTGAATCATCCGCTTTTAATCATTATTATGTTCTGAGCTGTCCGATTTCCAAAAATATCGGTCAGGGATATCGGACAGAGTACAAAATATCAGATTTTGAACATAATAATGATAAAATTGGATATGAGTTTTAGAAATATCGAGCTCGACGCTGCGCGTCTCGCACGATATTTCGTAAGACTCATAGCTCGACCAATATCTGTTTGTATAATGCTCAATCCATCAAATTTTATATCAATCTACACATGCACGTGGTTAAGATACGTATTATGGAATTACACATGATAATTAAAACTTTCGATGTTAGTAACATGATTTTTTCGATGAAAGTGCTTTATGGTGAAATTGAAAATTGCTGTTTCCATAGAGTATTTTATGTTACTGCTGGCATTGAAAGTCAGTTTATCAATTGTATAAAGTTGTCCTATATACATTCTGACAATATCTGAACAAGATTGGACTATCCAAATTGCGTAAAGTTTTGAGATTATGAAATAAGTCAACTTTTTTTTTAAAGAAAACTGTTGACCCCATTTCCAAGATATTTATGAAAACAAAATCAATAGTCAAAACGAAAGTACGATTTTCAGACGTTTAATTTGTCTTGAATAAGTATGTAAAATTTAACAGTAAACATGTAATTGCAGCATCTCGTCGTTAAAAAATGGAATGAGATCAAGTATGGAAAAGAACCGTAGCCTCAATATTAAAAACGTACATCAATGTCTGCATTTTATTTTCTAAAATATGATATATAACAAATATATGTGCTTGTATTTAACAAAAGAATTATTGTATAATCATGCTTTCCAACTAAAGCATGGAGTATGTACGGTACACATGCAAAAAGTGCAATTTAGCACATGATTGTAATAGAGTAGAAATTACACTTGAATGTCGAAGGTATTATGTGAGAGTAGCCAGCTGAAGTAGGAACAAACGTCGCTTTAGAGTGTCGAGACTAATCCATCTAGAATTTTCAATTCGTCATTATCATGAGTACAAGATTGAATATCGGCTAACAGCACAATGTTAGCGGTAAATGGAGAGAGCATCAAAGGAGAACTAATACGAACTCGGGGCTTTCGATGATGAGTTTCCTTGTTAGCTTTATTCACGCTCTCTCTTGTTTTATTGGTTTTAGGTATGGAAATCTCCAGGCAGCGTAGTCTAGACTACCAGGACACATTTTGGACACGCATTAGTAGTCTTGAAGCTCTTTCTTCAATGGGTCCATTTGTTGAAATTAAACAAATGACCTCAAATTTGGGCGGATTTACAATACTAAGTGAGACATGGGATTTTTTTGACGCTTAGCTACTGTTAGGCACTGGTAAAAGAAAAATATTTTAAAACAATTCAGTTTCTTAGTTTGTTTGTCATTTTTACACGCCCGTAAATGTCTTATGTTGACGTTTTTTTCAAATTTACCCCTATTTGTAGCTCAAATAGCGCCAAATTTTTCGGACAAAATCTTTAATATCTCCGGAACCGCTTGACCTACAAATGTGATCTTGGTGTCGTTTTACTTTGGAAAAAGAGTACAATTCGAATTTGTCATGAAAACAAATTGAATAGGAACTTTAATTTTCTCGTTGATATCCCTACTGTTAGGGGGCAATGACACAAATGGGTAAACAAACTTGATTTTTGGTTAAATTTGATTTGACCCCGCCTTGTTCAAGGTCGCTTTTTTACTCAAGTTGAGTGGTCACATCGAGCTATATGAATTATTGCATGTTCATGCTTTCCAATTATCAAATGATTATAGCATAAAGTACGTACGGTACACATACAAAAAGTGCAATTTAGCACTTAATTGTAATAGAGTAGAAATTACACTTGAATGTGGAGGGTATTATGTGCGAGCATAATCAGCTGAAGTAGGAATAAACGTCGCTTTAGAGTGTCGAGACGAATCCATCTAGAATTTTTAATTCATCATTATCATGAGTACAAGATTAAGTATCGGCTGATGGCATAATGTTAGCGGTAAATGGAGAGAGAATCAAAGGAGAACTAACACGAACTCGAGGCTTACGGTGATGAGTTTCCTTGTTAGCTTTATTCACGCTCTCCTGTTTTATTTGGTATTGAAATCTCCAGGCAGCGTAGTCTACTTTTTCTTATATGTTTTTATCATACATTTTTCAAAGCTCATTAATCTATCTACAAACATGAATTTGCAAGGATCCCCTTCCACGTGTCTATATTTTACACCATAGGAAATGTAACATGCTTACGTATACTACATAACCGGCAAAGTCATTTTAATATCAAGTAAGTTTCTCTTCCCGTGTAGGGTATTACAATGTGTTATGTAGTTCGTATAATTAAGGTTTTTATAACTATGTTAAAAGGCTAGGACTTAAGTCACCAAGTTACTAAGCATGCCATTTTTCTATTATATCAAAAGCAAATTGAGCAGCTAAGACCAAGTTATTTAAGACATACGTATGTCCTTGACATATCGATGTACTTCATTTTGAAAGACTTGAACAATAAGTATAGAAATTCTATAATTACGGTGATGAGTCTCCTTAATTATAGAAAGTATGATAAACCTACATAATGTAACATAAATAATAATATGACACCCGTTAAGAAATAACGGTTGACTAACAATTAAATTTTTATATTGTTTATATTTCATAAAGCGTTAATAATAACAGATAAAATCGATTTTCTAGGGTGTGTAATAGTTATCAGAAATGTTTACTGAAGTGTAATATAAATGTAGTTTTGACAGAAGGAAAGAAGAAAGAAAACAAGAGACAAAAAATGCATCAATAACAACGTCGATTAAATCACAAACAAACAAAGCAAACACAATCAAATATAAAAAAAATGCAACAACTACAATAACAATGAACAAACAAAGTAAACAACCAATTAAATGAAATCGTTTAATTTTCAAAACGTTTTCTTGTAAAGCATGTCCATTACAATCGGAATTTATGATACAACTATATTTACCTTACTTTTTTTTTTTTTTTTTTTGCAACCTTAAATGTTTCATAACATTCCTGTCACAACAGGTGCTAAGACCAATCTAATAAAACTCAAACATCGTCGAGTTTCTTTTATTACATGGATTTTCATCTCAGACAATGTTTCGAGCGACAGACTAAATTACTAGTATTACTGATGTAGGGCATAAGTATCAAATATTTCAAGCACTGTTGGCAACATAATATACTCACTTCTATTATATTTAAATCGACTTAATATATTTCCATATGGATTCATATAAATTCAAATGAATTCCTAATTTAATATTTCTGATTATTATGTGTGAGCATAATCAGCTTAAGTATGAATACAAAGTCGCTTTAGAGTGTCGAGACTAATCCATCTAGAATTTTAAATTCGCCATTATCATGAGTACAAGATTAAGTATCGGCTGATGGCATAATGTTAGCGGTAATTGGAGAGAGCATCAAAGGAGAACTAATGTGAACTCAGGGCTTACGGTGATGAGTTTCTTGCTAGCTTTAATCACGCTCTCCTCTTTTATTGGTTTTAGGTATTGACATCTCCCGGCAGCGTAGTCTACTTTTTCCTATACGTTTTATCATCCATTTTTTCATATCTCATTAATCTATCTACAAACATGAATTTTCAAGGATCCCCTTTTCAGGTGTCTACATTTTGACACCATAGGAAATGTAACATGCTCATGTAAACTACATAACCGACAAAGTCATTTCATTTAATATCAAGTAAGTTTCTCTTCGCCGTGTAGTGTATTACAATGTGTTTGTGCAGTTTATATAGTTAAGGTTTTTATAACTAGAACGCTAGAACTTCCAAATTGCTAAGCATGTCATTTTTACTATTATATCAAAACGGACTAAGCAGCTAAGACCGAATTATTTAAGACATACTATTATATTCTTTTAAGATATCGATGTACGTTTAACTTTATTATGAAAAACGTACGCTATAATTTTCATTTTCACCCCCGACACTGACGCATTATAGAAAGTAGCGTATGTAATAAACCGACATAATGTGACATATATAATAATATGACACCACTAAGAAATAAAAGTAGACTAACAATTCAATTTTTATAATGTTTATATTTTATAAAGTGCAAATAATAACAGATAAAATCGATTTTCTAGGGTGTGTAATAGTTATCAGAAATGTTTACTGAAGTGTAATGTAAATGTAGTTTTGACAGAAGGAAAGGAGAAAGAAAACAAGAAACAAAAAATGCATCAATAATAACGCCGATTAAAGCCCAAACAAACAAAGCAAACACAATCAAATATAAACAAATGCAACAACTACAATAACAATGAACAAACAAAGTAAACAACCAATTAAATGAAATCGTTTAATTTTCAAAACGTTTTCTTGTAAAGCATGTCCATTACAATGAATTTATGATACAACTATATCTACCTTACTTTATTTTTTTTTTGCAACCTTAAACGTTTCATAACATTCCTGTCACAACAGGTGCTAAGACCAATCTAATAAAACTCTAACATCGTCGAGTTTCTTTTATTACATGGATTTTCATCTCAGACAATGTTTCGAGAGACAGACTAAATTACTAGTCTCACTGATGTAGGTCAAAATTATTAACTATTTCAAGCACTGTTGGCAACATAATATACTCACTTCTATTATATTTAAGTCGACTTAATATATTTCCATATGGATTCATATAAATTCAAATGAGTTTATAATTTAATAATTATGATTATTATGTGTGTGAATAGCCAGCTGAAGTAGGACTAAACGTCGCTTTAGAGTGTCGAGACTAATCCATCAAACATTTTTAATTCGTCATTATCATGAGTACAAGATTAAATATCGGCTAATGGCACAATGTTAGCGGTAAATGGAGAGAGCATCAAAGGAGAACTAATACGAACTCGGGGCTTACGGTGATGAGTCTCCTTGTAAGCTTTATTCACGCTCTCATGTTTTATTTGTTTTACGTATTGAAATCTCCAGGCAACATAGTCTACTTTTACTAAATGTTTTATCATCCATTTTTCAAAGCTCATTAATCTATCTACAAATATGAATTTGCAAGGATCCCCTTCCACGTTTGACACTATAGGGAATGTAACATGCTCACGTATACTACATCACGTATACTACAGAACTGACAAAGTCATTTTAATATTAAGGAAGTTATGCAGTTTATATAATTTAGGTTTTTATAACAAGGTTATAAACACTTGAACTTCCAAGTTACAAAGCATTTTACTATTATTTCAAATACAAATTGAGTAAGTAAGACGGAATTATATTAGACACATACTGATGTACGTTTAACTTTATTTTGAAAAAAAAACCTGCGCCATAACCTTTATTCTAATTCCCCCCCCCCCCCAACAACAAAAAATGTAGCATGAAGTACGTACGGTACACATTCAAAAGTGCAATTTAGCACATAATTGTAATAAAGTAGAAATTACACTTGAATGTCGAAGGTATTATGTGTGAGCATAGCCAGCTGAAGTAGGAATAAACGTCGCTTTAGAGTGCCAATACTAATCCATTTAGAATTTTTAATCCATGTGTCTACATTTGACACCATAGGAAATGCAACATGCTTACGTATACTGTGTTATGCAGTTTATACATGATAATTAAGGTTTTTATAACTAGGTTGTACTATTATATCCCTCGTCTTCCTAAGCCTTTTTCTGTAATAACACGTCTTCCTGAGGGGGGGGGGGGTTACCACCACCCCTGTGATTTTGAACTTGGGACCCCCGAAAGTTATTTTGTTTGATACTATAGTATAGGGTAGGGTCTCCACATCGTCGAGTTTCTTTTATTACATGGATTTTCATCTCAGACAATGTTTCGAGCGACAGACTAAATTACTAGTATTACTGATGTAGGGCATAAGTATCATATAAACATGATGACTTCCAAGTTACAAAGCATTTTACTATTATTTCAAATACAAATTGAGTAAGTAAGACGGGATCCCCTTTTCAGGTGTCTACATTTTGACACCATAGGAAATGTAACATGCTCATGTAAACTACATAACCGACAAAGTCATTTCATTTAATATCAAGTAAGTTTCTCTTCGCTGTGTTACAATGTGTAATGCAGTTTATAAAATTAAGGTTGTTGTAAACGCTAGAACATCCAAGTTATCAAGAATGTCATTTTTTTATTAAGGGATATAAAAAAACAAATTGAGCAGCTAAGACCAAATTATTTAATACATACAACCTTATATTCTTTAAAGATACTGATGTACGTTGAACTTCATTTTGAAAAACGTGCACCATAATTTTAATTTTTACCCCCGACACTGACGCATTATAGAAAGTAGCGTATGAAATAAACCGACATAATGTGACATATATAATAATATGACACCCGCTAAGAAATAAAGTAGACTTAAAATTCAATTCTTACCGTAAAAAATAACAGAAAAAAAATATTTTGTAGGGTGTATAGTAGTTATCAGACACGTTTACTGAAGTGTAATGTTAATTTAGTTTTGACAAAAAGAAAAAAAAAAAAGAAAAACAAGAATAAACAATTAAAACAATACCAACGTGTATTAAAAAGCCCAAAACAAACAAGCAAATACACTAAAAAATTAAACAAAAGTAACAACAACTACAATTAAAAATGAACAAGCGAGTAAACAAACCATTAAATAAAACCATTTAATTTTCAAAACGTTTTCGTATAAAGCATGTCCATTAAATGAATTAATGATAAAAAATTAATTTACTTTATTTTAAATTTCATTTTTAGCAATCTAAAATGTGCCATAACATACTTGTCATGACAGGTGCTAAGACCAATGTAATAAAACTCAAACATCGTCGAGTTTCTTTTATTACATGGATTTGCATCTCAGACAATGTTTCGAGCGACAGACTAAATTACTAGTCTCACTGATGTAGGTCATAAGTATCAATATTTCAAGCACTGCTGGCAACATAATATACTCACTTCTATTATATTTAAATCGACTTAATATATTTCCATATAGATTTATAACTTTTAATGAATCCCTAATCTTTATTATTCTGATTAATCTTAAGCAAACGAGATTTGGGTTTTTTTTGTAAATAACGCTTAATGTATCGGCTCATAGCGCATAACTAATGTTTAATCTGTGTATTTCCTTTATTGACAAAAGCACGGTTTGTAAGAGATGACGAGTTAAACAGATGAGAATTGTCAGCTACATTCTGAAATGATTGAGCAACATTTGAAAACTTGTCGTATGATATGAAACCTTGAATATATCCAGACATATTACATAGGTGTAAAAACTTTCTACTGTTTTGACTAATAGTTTAAAAAGTTAAAGCTTTGCTCTTATCAGAATATTCATCTTCAATAGCTAAATTGTGATATTCTAACATAGGCAGTAAATATGACGTTCCGCCGTCTAGTTTGCGACAAAGAACTTTAACCTTAATGATAAAAAGAAGTATTTAATATTTCTTTTTTTTTTTCATTTTAAACATTGAAAAATAACTTTTTTTTTTTGAATTGACGATAATGTTAACTGAAACAGGGATATGCGTGGCCTAGCAGATCGATTCGATTTCGGTGGACGACGTGTGTAGTGAATGTTGCGAACCCCTTACAGCAAATATAACGAATTGTGGAGTTGCCTCAAACGCTTCTTAAGAGAGAAAGACACTCCGACCTGTGAAATACATGCCGTCACCTTTACCTTTACTAAATTATTTTACGGTATATACAAAATGAAAAGTGCAATATAGCACATGACTGAAATAGATGAAAAGGCGAATATATTACACGTGATCATAAACCGCTAAAGGACGAGTGTCAAGAACGGTCAAAAGTCATTTCTTCATATCGTTATTATGATGTGTATAATATTGAATATCAGCTGATCATCAAAGAACAAAAAATATCTCGGGGCTAAACGATATTGAGTTATATTTGATAAACCCAAATTATGTAACATGTTTTATTGTTAGTACAGGGTGTTTGTATTAGTTACACTTTTAAGACGTTTTTCATAACAATGGCTTTATAAAATGCATTTCATTCATTCAGAAAAAGTATGTCAAAATATTGTATTAAAAGATAAAAACAACCAGGCAATAATACTAATCATAAATTTCGAGCATCTTTCAATTTTTTTTATTAAATGGATTTACATCGCTGAAGCGACAGACTGAATGACTGGTGTCAATAATGTAGGTTAATGTATCAACTAATCCAAGCTTTAGGTAAAAAATTGTACTTGAATCATGAAATAGTACAAATATCATTTCTAATTTCGTTTTTGACAATTAAAACTCTGTCACAATATGCATACCTGAAACAAACAAGCAAATAAATAAACAAACATAACACAAGGTGCAAAGACTAATCGAATAAAATCTACAAATATCTTTTCATTACATGGATTTTCGTGGCAATGTTTCGAACGACAGACTAAATTACTTCACTCTAGGATGTAGGTCAAAAGTATCAAGTATTGCAAACTTGTTGGCAACATAATACTTACTATTTTATATAAAACGACGACATATTTACTTATTGCAGATTCATATTACTTTATATTGATTCCAGGATTTAATCAATTAGATTATTTCAAGGCAAAAGAAATTAATACCGTCACAAGAAATTGATGTGTATCTAGCAATTGTTTCTAATGAATTGATTTTTAATTGAAAGCAATATTAATGAGCAACAATTGCTGTATATTAAACTATTTTGCAAGATTGAAAAAGAAATATAGAAATAAAAAGTTCTAACAAAAATATAGAATATGTAAAGTTGTTTATTTCTTTTTTGTTCTGTTGCCTTCTGTTGTCAGCGATGCCTAAAATGGGAGACAAGTATGACCTATTTGGAATAGCGATTCAGTCTGTCGCCCGAAACATTGTCTACGATATAATCCATTCAATAATCCATTCAATAAAAGAAAGTCAAATATGCTCCGATTGCATCAGATCTATATTTGTTTGCTCCTGTTGTTTACTTTTTTTGATATTTTTTGACATAATCATGTTCAAATTGTAAAATATAACGTTTTTGTAAAAAGTAGTCAATTTATAAATAATCTTTAAGAATAGGTGTAAACCAGTCAACATTCAGGTCCGAGAAAAGTGGCTTAATATATAATTTATATGCGTAGAAAAACCGGCACAGACCGCCGGTTCGACGATGCTCATGAATATTAATGAGTTTGAGACACTGATTTAAAAGACCCAAAAACTCACTCAAATAGATCGCTATTCAAAATAGTTATGCATAGATGTATAAATGTTGTAAAAACATATTGAAATCAAAAATGATTGAAAGTAATTGAAATACAAATGCATATTTATGTAATTTCCCATGACCGAAAAATATTGATTCAATAGTGCATGCTACTCAGTCAATGTATAACAGCCGGAATTCAGCTCGCTGAAATATCGCTTATTTTATATTTTTTTGACATGCGTATGAATATTCATGAGTTCGGATTACCTAGTTAAAAAATCCATAAACCGCAAAATAAGCATAGAATCTCAAGCCAAACTTGCACTTAGAAGCATAAATATGCATAAATATACTTTCAATAAACTAATTTTACAAAAAATTTCTTTATATAAACATGATCAAATCATTTCCATAGAGCACGTAAATAATATGCACAGCAGATGCACAATCAAGCTCATGAGCTACTACACGTGCGTGGTATGGTAAATGACGTCAGACTTGCCTAGATAGAGCTCCAGACCTCAAAAGAGTGTGTGTTGCGATTTATTATCGGGAAAATGTGATGACCGATATCTTGCCCTTTTCATACGTATAATTATACTGAATTGTCCCTCGATTTATTAAATGATTTTAAAAGTCTTACAGGAAAGACATATTGTTAAAATTTCATGAATGTAAAGTATGATAACAGTTTGTAATCCAAATCACATAAAACATGTTGGTAAAACAAGCTGCACGTAAGTAGATGTGATTTCATTTTTTTAAAAGCTACAAATTTGCAATTTTGCTTAAAATGTAATAAAATGAAGACAGTCAAACAAAGGCATGTTTTATTGGAGAAACTCTAAATATTTTCATCTATATTTCCATTTTTTTATTTCGAAATCTGAACTATCCGACAAGTCACATCAAGGAAAAAATAATATAGCGACCAAGTTTTTAGATATTGATCGCTAGATCAAAAAATTAAATTGCTCATTAACAGTTCATTTGCATAGGATCTAAGTAATGGCTGATATGGTTGTTGCAAAATCGAATATTCGAACAATTGCGATTGCGCAATACCAATTTGTTTTTAAATAATTATACAAAATATCAAATTAGCGTCAGATAACATTTCTAATATCGTTTTGACAATCAAAAATCTGTCACAATATACATAGCTGAAACAAACAAACAAATTAATAAACAAACATAACACAAGGTGCAAAGACTAATCTAATAAAAGCTTCGAATTTCTTTTCATTACATAGATTTGTATGGCAGTGTTTCGAACGGCAGACTAAATTACTTCACTCTAGGATGAAGGTCAAAAGTATCAAGTATTTCAAGCTTGTTGGCAACATAATACTTACTATTATTTCATATAAAGCGACGACATGCATGTACATGTATTTACTTATTGCAGATTCATATTACTTTGTATAGATTCCAGGATTTAATCAATCAGATTATTTCCAGGCAAAAGAAATTAATACTGTCTCCAGAAATTGATGTGTATCTAGCAATTGTTTTTTATTTGAAAGCATTTTATTGAGCAATAATTGCTGAGATACACATATTGTATATCAAACTAATTTGCAAGATTGAAAAAAGAATATGTAAACGTTGTTTATATAAGTATTCTGTTGTCAGCGATGTCTGAAATAGGAGACAAGTATGACCTATTTGGAAAAGCGATTCAGTCTGTCGCCCGAAACATTGTCTACGATATAATCCATTCAATAAACGAAAGTCAAATATGCTCCGATTGCATCAGATCTATATTTATTTGCTACTGATGTTGACTTTTTTTGATAACTTTAGGCACATTTTCAAATAGTAAAATATATAGCATAATAATAATAAATAGCATCTAAAATAGATTGTATTAATAAAGAACTCTGTGAAATAAGTAATTGGTTTAAAGGAAATAAATTGTCAGTTAATGCTAGTAAAACCAATTATATGATCATGGGAACAACGCATATTACTAATAAGTACGTAGACGTACGTTCATGTATTCAAGAGGAAAGTAGGGTTTACAGTTTAGCGGATGTTACTATAAATGACAAGGATAAAAATATGCATTTAAATAAACAGAAGATTAGTATTATTTTGGATAACATGTCTTTAAATAGAGTTTCTTCCACCACATTTCTAGGTGTTGTAATTGATGAACATTTGACATGGAAAAATCATATTGATGCAATATCAAAAACAATATCTAGAAACATTGGAATGTTAACAATATTGAAACACTATGTACCGGAACACATATTGCATTCTCTGTACTGTACTCTTGTTTTACCTTACATAAATTATGGTATTCTAATTTGGGGAAATACTTATAAGATATATCTAGATAAAATTCATTAATTGCAAAAGTGGGGAGTAACAACAATATCGCTTGAGCATTATAGGTGCCATGCCAATCCGCTCTTCAAAAAGCACAAACTTTTAGATGTGTATGATACATATAAATTAGATATTGGTGTATTTATATATAAACATCAAGCAGAGTTGTTACCAAAAACATTTATAAATTATTATCGTTAACACAATCAAAATCATAATTATTCTACAAGAAATGCCCAAAATTATAGCATCCATAACTCGAAGAAATGCTTTTCTGATAGATCAATTTGAACATCTGGTCCAGGTCTATGGAATTATCTGGATAGGAAAACAAAACAATCTAAAACTGCCAAAAAATTTCGATATAAGTTCAAAACAAACCTTTTAGAAACATATACCTAAGCTTTGTGATATTTATAAATTCAACAATACATTGTACTATCATATTATTTGTTTTGAAGTTTTGGGCATGTCTTGTTTTTTGTGCGTCGGATTTGTGTGTGTTTACTTTCTCCTAGTATTGTGTTTTTAGACTATTAGGCCCTACTTTGGGGATGGCCCATTTAGGCCTTTTTTTTTTTTGGCCTTTGGCCATCTCCTCAATATCATTCTTTGTTGTATTTTATGTATAATTTTATTTGTTCTTGCTCTGTTCAATGTATTTGAGTGTGATATTGGAATAAATTGATAGGATATGATTAAGACGAATGTAAAGTTTTTTTAAGAGTAGATTATGTGTAAACACTTAAGAATAATGTTGCAAACTGACATATTTTCCTGTATCTATCTCGGAAAAGGTACAATAAATCTGCAACATACTATTCCAAAATATGAGATCAATAAACTACATTTGCTGTAACGATATTTGATAAAAATGTCAATAATATATAAAATCGAAATTGTTTGGTGTGAAGTTATGTGCTTATTTTATTTGTTTTTCAGGATAAACTCTCAAACAAACCAAAACAAAAAGCAAGCAAACAAACATATACGTCATACATTTAACTTGAAAAAAAGACAGCAGTATATTGAAGCTAATATAACTTTGTTTTAACAAAATGCAGCTTAATTACATTGATACTTACATTGATTGCTTTATCAATCTCGGATTTACATTTTTGTGGGCAAATGCTACAACAATTAAATTCTTTCTCATGTTATTTACATTTTGAGGATTAATTTAAACGAATATGTTTTATGTCGTGAATATTATTGCATCACTTAGCAATTTGAGTTTCGATGTCATTTCGAAAATCATAAATGAAGATTAAAAAATGACTACAAAAATGACAAAGTATATCTAGGCCTTTAGCGGTAAATGGAGAGAGAATCAAAGGAGAACTAATACGAACTCGTGGCTTACGGTGATGAGTCTCCTTGTTAGCTTTATTCACGCTCTCCTGTTTTATTTGGTATTGAAATCTCCAGGCAGCGTAGTCTACTTTTTTCTGAGCAGCTAATACCAAATTATTTAAGACATACTATTATATCATTTTAAGATATTGATGTACGTTTACTTCATTTTGAAAAAACGTACGCTATAATTTTCATTTTTACCCCCGACACTAACCGACATAATGTGACATATATTATAATATGACACCCGTTAAGAAATAAAGGTTGACTAACAATTAAATTTTTATAATGTTTATATTTTATAAAGCGCTAATAATAACAGATAAAATAGATTTTCTAGGGTGTATAATAGTTATCAGAAATGTTTACTGAAGTGTAATATAAATGTAGTTTTGACAAAAGGAAAGAAGAAAGAAAAATAAGAATAAACAAATAAAAACACTAACAACGCCAATAAAAAGCCCAAAGCAAACAGGCAAACACACTAAAAATTAAACAAATGCAACAACAACTACAATAACAATTAACAAGCAAGTAAGCAAACAATAAAAATGGAATCAAAACATTTCTTGAGCAAGTCCATTACAATTAATTTATGATGAAAATAAATTTACTTTATTTCAAATTTTATTTTTGGCAATCTAAACTATGTCATAACATATTTGTCACAACATGTGCTAAGACCAATGTAATAAAACTCAAACATCGTCGAGTTTCTTTTTTGGGTTTTCATCGCAGACAATGTTTTCGAGCGACAGACTAAATTACTAGTCAAACTAATGTAGGTCATAGCCCAAATATCAACTAAAATTTATTTCAAGCACTCAATTGAAAAAAAGTTCTCGTATCAAATCCAATATAAAAATGTGGTACCCACTAGATAATACGAGAACTATTTTAAATTGACTTTTATGAACAATCCTGATGAATCTTTTTCAAATATTTCAAGCACTGTTGGCAACATAATATACTTACTTTAATTATTTTTAAATCGACTTAATATTTTTCCATATATATATATATAGATTCATATAACTTTGAACGAATTCCTAATTTAATAATTTTGATTAATCTTAAGCAAGCGAGATTTTTGTATTTAACAACTTTTTATTTAACATCTTTCTCTGTTTATTTTTTTCATTATTTAATCAGTTTACAAAGCAAACTGATTTAAACAGTGATTCTACCATACCCGTATTTAACACTTAAGTGGTCACCACCCTCAACATGCCCGTTAGTGGTCAAGGGGGGGGGGGGGGGTCATATGGACCCAACAACGAAAAATTGCTTTCGCGATGGCATCTTACGTATAAGCTCTGGTCACAGATAAAGTACTTCAAAAGAACTAAAACAAAGAAATAAATGGCCAAAACAAATTTTGCCGTGTCGCGTCATAATTTTCCCGCCAAAATTTGAAAACTCACCTGCCAATGGAATTTTTCAATAACATTTGGCTCATATTTGCAGTACAAGTACAAATATATTCCTGGAATAAAATTTGAAAAAAGTTGTTAGGTTACGATTTTATGGGCAAACCAAATTTAAAGAGCGCCCTCGAAAATACTTGTTTATGCTAATTAGCATAGGAAGGGGTGGGTCGATTTGAATTGTTTGCCACCTAGTGAATGGTATGGTAATAGACAAACATGACATAATGTATCTAACACCTGAGGTCTACCATCTTTATTGATAGCTCTTGTCATCTCTAATACAGATATCGTGTTTATAATATTTCTTGTAGTAAATAGTAATTACCTGACATTTGTCCCATCATGTGTTTATATTTATTACATATTTTCATACAGCAACTGTTGTCAAAATCTAGTTATTAATACTAAAACAAACACGTTTTTATCGGCTCAGTAAAAGTGAACATAGCGCATAACTAATGTTTAATCTGTGTATTTCCTTTATTGACAAAAGCACGGCTTGTTGGAGATGACGAGTTAAACAGATGAAAATTGTGAGCTACATTCTGTAATGATTGAGAAACATTTGAAAACAAGTCGTATGATATGAAATCTTGAATATATCCAGACATTTTGCATAGGTGTAAAGAACTTTCTACTCTTTTGATGTGGCATAATAGTTTGAAAAGTTTAAGCTTTGCTCTTATCAGAGTGCCTTTTTTCAATCTTCGTCACCTATAGCTGAATTATGATATTCTAACATAGGCAAAAACTTGCAGTAAATATTACGTTCCGCCGTCTAGCTTGCAAAAAACCTTAATGATAAAATGAAGTATTTTAACGAGTCTTTTTTTTTTTTTTTTCATTTTTAACATTTAAAAATTACTTTTTTTCCACGTTTTTTTTTAAATTGACGATAATGTTTACTGAAACAGTGTACTGATGGCCTAGCGGATCGATTCCATTCCGGTGGACGACGTGTGTAGTGTCCTTGAGCAAAATACAATACAGCATTTTTTTTTTCATTTTTAACATTGAAAACTGACTCTTTTTCCACTTTTTTTTAATTGACGATAATGTTTACTGAAACAATGTACTGTACATGGACATGCGACGACATTCAGTCCTGGATGCTAATTAGTAGACTGAAGCTAAATCAAACAAAAACTGAATTTTTCATTGCTTCATCCTCCAATCATTATAGTTCTCTGAAACATCTTACTCTTAATATTGAAGGTCATGAGACTCCGGCTTCCCCTTCCATTCGTAACTTGGGTCACTTTTGACTATTCCATGACCATGGCGAAGCATATCACAAATTTATCTTGGTCTACAAATTGGCAACTAAGAAATCTCAATCGCATTCGTAAGTGTCTTTATACTGACACTTGTCATAACATCGTTCGCACACTCATATTATCCAAGCTTGATTATTGTAATTCCCTATTATTTGGCATTGACACAAAAAACACATCAATCGTCTCCAGGTTCTTCAAAATAAATGTGCTCGGCTTATCCTAAAACAGCCGAGTCGATCCCATGCCTCACCGCTTTTGCAGTCTCTCCACTGGTTGCCAATTGAGGAGAGGATTATAAACTCATTATTCAGACTTTCAAAGCCTTCCACTTAAAATCGCCTGATTACCTATCTTCGTACTTTCAATCTCGTGCTCACAAAACAAAATACAGCCTTCGTTCGGACTCGGCCATTTCATTTGAGGTCCCTCGTACCAAAAAACGTGCTGGGGATCGTGCCTTGTCCATATCTGGCCCTCAACTTTGGAATGAGCTGCCCAATAGTATCCGTTCTGTTGTTAATCTTAATACCTTCAAAAACATTCTGAAATCTCATCTTTTCCCTTAATTTCTTGTTTTTCTTTTCTTCCTAGCGCCTTGTCCACATTGTAAAAGGCGCTTTATAAATCAATTTATTATTATTATTATTATTATGCGTGCCCTAGCGGATCGATTCGATTCCGGTGGACAACGTGTGTAGTGTCCTTGACCAAAATACTTACCCAGGTTTCAAATGGGTGTCGACTTTCTTCAATGATGAGAAGGTGACATACTCGCGTGGAAGGAAATGTGGCGAACCCCTTACAGCAAATATAACTAATTGTTGAGTTGGCTTAATCGCTTTGTTAGAGAGAAAGACATGTGACATATATGCCGTCACCTTTACCTTTACTTAATTATTGTACGGTATATACAAAATGAAAAGTGCAATATAGCACATGACTGAATTAGATGAAAAGGCGAATATATTACACGTGATCATAAACCGCTAAAGGGGATATGAACGACGAGTGTCAAGAATGGTCAAAAATAATTTCTTCATATCGTTATTATGATGAGTATAATATTGAATATCAGCTGGTAGCAGAATTGCGCACGTGTTTGGGGTAGATTGAAAATCATCAAAGAACAAAAAAGATCTCGGGGCTGAACGATATTGAGTTTACTTTTAAGCTGTATTTCAACTGCATTTGTCTGCTTTATTTGTTTTGCATCACAATACCGAAGCTTAGTTAGATTCCTCTATTATTGTTCACAATTCATATTTAATAATTTCAACAATATTAATAATTTCAACAATATTAATAATTTCAATAATATTAATAATTTCAATAATATTAATGATATATCAATATACATGTATATACAAATATAATCGAAAGGTACCCTAAGTTCACACTACATGTATCTACATGTATACAACTAGTACATCAGACATGCTACATTATAAATTAACAAAGGTTCTTCATTTGGTTCTTATTAATCCTAATTTCCAAATATATTTTATAAACCAAAATTATGTAACACGTTTTATTGTTAGTACAGAGTGTTTGTATCAATTACACTTTTAAGACCTTTTTTCATAACAATGGCTTTTAAATAATATAAATGCATTTCATTCATTTAGAAAAGAAAAAGTATGTCACAATATTGTATCAAAAGATAAGAACAACCAGGCGATAATACTAATAATAAATTTCGTGCATCTTTCATTTTTTTTTATTAAATGGATTTACATCGCTGGAGCGACAGACTGAATGACTGGTGTCAATAATGTAGGTTAATGTATCAACTAATCCAAGCATTAGGTAAAAATTGTACTTAAATCATGAAAGAGTATAAATAACGTTTCTAATTTCGTTTTTGACAATTAAAAATCTGTCACTATATGTATACCTGAAACAAACAAGCAAATAAATAAACAAACATAACACAAGGTGCAAAGGCTAATCGAATAAAATCTACAAATGTCTTTTCATTACATGGATTTTCGTGGCAATGTTTCGAACGACAGACTTAATTACTTCACTCTAGGATGTAGGTCAAAAGTATCAAGTATTGCAAGCTTTTTGGCAACATAATACTTACTATTTTATATAAAACGACGACATATTTACTTATTGCAGATTCATATCACTTTATATGGATTCCAGGATTTAATCAATCAGATTATTTCCAGGCAAAAGAAATTAATACCGTCACCAGAAATTGATGTGTATCTAGCAATTGTTTCTAATGAATTGTTTTTTAATTGAAAGCAATATTTATTGAGCAACAATTGCTGTATATTAAACTAATTTGCAAGATTGAAAAAAAAAATATAGAAATAAAAAGTTCTAACAAAAATATAGAATATGTAAAGTTGTTTATTTCTTTTTTTGTTCTGTTGCCTTCTGTTGTCAGCGATGCCTGAAATGGGAGACAAGTATGACCTATTTGGAACAGCGATTCAGTCTGTCGCCCGAAACATTGTCTACGATATAATCCACTCAATAAAAGAAAATCAAATATACTCCGTTTGTATCAGATCTATATTTCTTTGCTCCTGATGCTGGCTTTATTTGATAACCTTTGGCACATTTTCAAATAGTAAAATATAAAGTTTTTTAAAAAGTAGTTTATTTGTAAACACTATTTACGAATTGTTGTGAACTGACATATTTTCCTGTATAAGTCTCGGAAAAAAAGTGCAATAAATCCGCAACGTACTATTCCAAAATATGAGATCAAGAAACCACATTTGCTGTAACGATATTTGAAAAAAAAAAATGTCAAATAATATTAAATGGATTTTTTTTTTGGTGTGGAGTTATATGCTTTTTTATTTTATTTGTTTTTCAAAATAAACTATCAAACAAAACAAAACAAATAGCAAGCAAACAAACATATACTTCATACATTTAACTTGAAAAAAAGACAGCAGTATATTGAAGCTAATATAACTTTGTTTTAACAAAATGCAGCTTAATTACATTGATACTTAGTTCGCTTTATCAATCTCGGATTTACATTTTTTGTGGGTAAATGCTAAAACAATTAAATTCTTTCTCATGTTATTTACATTTTGAAGATTAATTTAAACGAATATGTTTTATGTCGTCAATATTATTGCATCACTTAGCAATTTGAGATTTGATGTCATATCGAAAATTATAAATGACAATTAAAAACTACTATGATTTGGTAATAGACACCGACTCGTTTTACATTTCTTTAAAGTATAGCTCTAAATATATGACAACAAGTAAAAAGGTTAATTGACTTGAAATCTAAGGGTCAATTAAGAATAGAAGTACACAAAAATGTGATTTATTTGAGTCACTTGGGCCAAAACTTTTTACAGTTTTTGAGTCATTTTGTCTGTGTACTGACTCTCTATTCCTCAAATGACTCTTTATTTATTGTTATTTTAATTTTTTGCTGTGTAAAAGAAAGTTGACTTTGTCAGCTCCACAATTTGTATGTGTAAGCAAGTTACATTCCCCGTGGTATTAAACTGAAGTTACAAGGAATGAGGTCCCAGCAAAATCATGTTGTAAAGAGTGATGAGCTATAAAATATGAATGTTGAAAGAAGTAGACAAGCTGCCTAGAGATTTCAAGAAAGTGTGAACCATATAATAAGGAAACCTGGGTTTGCATTAAATTTGTTCTCCTTGGATAATTTCTCTATTTACTGCTAACACTTGCGCCATTATGTCACGGGTTGATCTTGTAGTCATGATGAGACCAAATTAAATATTTTGGTCAGTTATTAAAACTTCCTTGGATGATTTCTCTATTTACTGCTAACACTTGCGCCATTATGTCACAGGCTAATCCTGTCCTCATGATGAGACCGAATTAAATATTTTGGTCAGTTTTTAAAACTTCTTTGGATGATTTCTCTATTTACTGCTAACACTTGCGCCAATATGTCATCAGCTAATCCTGTCCTCATGATGAGACCGAATTAAATATTTTGGTCAGTTATAAAACTTCCTGGGATGATTTCTCTATTTACTGCTAACACTTGCACCATTATGTCACAGGCTGATCTTGTAGTCATGATGAAACCGAATTAAATATTTTGGTCAGTTATAAAACTTCCTGGGATGATTTCTCTATTTACTGCTAACACTTGCACCATTATGTCATCAGCTGATCATGTAGTCATGATGAGACCGAATTAAATATTTTGGTCAGTTTTTAAAACTTCTTTGGATGGTTTCTCTATTTACTGCTAACACTTGCACCATTATGTCACAGGCTGATCTTGTACTCATGATAAGACCGAGTTAAATATTTTTGCAGTTTTAAAACTTCCTTGGATGATTTTTCTATTTACTGATAACACTTGCGCCATTATGTCATCAGCTGATCTTGTAGTCATGATGAGACCGAATTAAATATTTTGGCAGTTTTAAAACTTCTTTGGATGATTTCTCTATTTACTGCTAACACTTGCACCATTATGTCACAGGCTGATCTTGTAGTCATGATGAAACCGAATTAAATATTTTGGCAGTTTTAAAACTTCTTTGGATGATTTCTCTATTTACTGCTAACACTTGCGCCATTATGTCATCAGCTGATCTTGTAGTCATAATGAAACCGAATTAAATATTTTGATCAGTTATTAAAACTTCTTTGGATGATTTCTCTATTTACTGTTAACACTTGCGATATTATGTCATCAGCTGATCTTGTAGTCATGATGAGACCGAATTAAATATTTTGGTCAGTTATTAAAACTTCCTTGGATGATTTCTCTATTTACTGTTAACACTTGCGCCATTATGTCATCAGCTGATCTTGTAGTCATGATGAGACCGAAATAAATATGGTTTCTCTATTTACTGCTAACACTTGCGCCATTATGTCACAGGCTGATCTTGTAGTCATGATGAAACCGAATTAAATGTTTTGGTCAGTTTTTAAAACTTCATAGGATGGTTTCTCTATTTACTGCTAACACTTGCACCATTATGTCATCAGCTGATCTTGTAGTCATGATGAGACCAAATTAAATGTTTTGGTCAGTTTTTAAAACTTCTTTTGGATGATTTCTCTTTTACTGCTAACACTTGCGCCATTACGTCTCAGGCTGATCTAAAAATGAGTGAAATGATACCCTATCTGAGACCATGAATCTGTTCTAAGTTTGATACCGTATCAGGAACCTACAAGACACATTTCATACCCTATTGTGAGACTTGTAGAGTACCAGGTCGATTTTGATACCCTATATTTTAAGTCTCGAGACTTGTCCAGGTCTCACATTTTTGGCAACATGGGTGTTTACCGGGTCAGAATACCAAGTTAGCCCCTCCCCCCCCCCCGCCCCTGCCCCCAGGACTGAATATGCTGATTTAGCCTTTTTTGTTACTTGGCCGCCTACTCTTTCTGCATGTGACCGAAACCATGATAGATCATCGAGTCTATTATAACGCTTGGGTGTCGTGTAGTGGTATTTGCTGCTCTTTCTATATGTGACCGAAAACATTTGCTATGTTAATTTTTGATTCGTAAACACTATCATATGTTTTTGTTTAAAAAGTAGTCAAATTCAGTCCCAAATACTTTCATACACAAACACGTTTCAAACAAGTGTACCATAGAGCATTAAATATTAACTAATATTAAAATCTATGATTTTTTTTTATTGACAACATCATGATCCGTTTGAGATGACGAGTTACACAGCTGTGAATTTGTAAGCAACATTTTGCAATCATTGAGAAACAGTATGTGCATATATCAAAGCATGTGAAATCAAATAGACATTTTATGAATTATGTAATATTCGACTTATTCTGCTAACTTTCATTCATTGGTGCAACAACCTGTTAACACTGTTATGGTGTATGTTAAAGATACCACTGAAAAGCAAACATTGCTGTTATCAATTTGCTGTTATCAAAGTGTTATTTTCAGTTTGATCCTTCATTTTTTTCTTCAAAAAATCGGCTTTTTGGGAGTGGTAAGCTGAAACAACTCTCAACATGTTTTTACCCGAATTTGTCCGGTATTTCAAAATTGATATACTCACCGACTCGTTTACAATCGGGTTAAGTATATGCGAGCATTGATTTTTGAGTATAAATATCCTACTAACATGAGAATTTTGCCAAATATGTTATCCAAATATGTAAGAAACTTCAAATTTACACCTAAATACCATATTTGAATCACAACTTGTTGTGAACATTGCAATTAAAACTAAGATGAATTTAAGAAGTAGCAGCAATAACTTTAGCGCATATGTTTTTTGGTTTTTTTTGGGTATTTTTAAGATTAAAATTGGCTTGAACCCCTTATTGTGTAATTAAGCTTTCTAAAATGTTGGTAATATATCTATCAAAATCATAATAGAAATAATCATATATGTTATTCAAATTTCATTTAAACGTATGTGTTACTTCTGCCTCTACGTGATAAGTAGGTGTTTTGTTAATATTGCAATTAAGTATTTGGTTCAAAATTTGGCAATATGTGTGCACAGTTTTTTTTTTCTTTTATGTTTTCTTTTTCTTTTATTGTAAGGTTAAATCAATATAGTGTCAATTGCATTTTAAGTACGAAATGCATGTATATCAATAATATGTTTGTGTTTTTAGCAAAAAAAATATTGCATTGTACATACGGCACGTTATAAACATTAAAATAACAGTGGAATGTCACACCTGAGCATAAAGGCGGTGTCACACATCACAGTACCGTACGAATAACGTACTAATAACGATAATCGATATTACATGTATTTCAATGACAAATCCAGTGTACGTTATTAGTACGTTATTCGTACGTTTTGTGATGTGTGACACCGCCTTAAATTGCTGAAAGAGTTAATGTCGACTTAAAGTATCGTGACCGAGTAATCTAGAATTGATAATTTGCCATTATCATGAGTACATGAAATATTAGCTGATGGCAATATTGCTCTCGTGTTAGCGGTAAATTGAGAGACTATCAAAGAAGAACCAATGCAAACTAGGGGCTAGGGATAATGAGTTTTCTTATTACCTGTATTCACGCCTTCTTCTCTTCGAGGGGAAGGGGGAAGGCACGTATTTTGGACGCCATGGTAATGACAACGCAGGTAAAAAGTAGGGCTTGGGAACTACTGAGTCTGAGACTGATATATTAATCAACGGTAGCGTCTTGAGAACTGATGCGTTGAGCACAAATTGTGCAACACATTTTTTCTTAAAAAAACACCCTTTATTTTAAATGTAGAAACCCAACACTTTATACTACTTCTGTGTTATCGCATGGCTGATATCGGCAACTATATTTTCATCTTAGAATATATCCCATCAAGCAGAGAGATTTTACACGCGCCCTTCGATTATCATGATAAGGCTATGTATTAAAAGCAAGCATAATGACGCGCCGTCATCGTAGTTACATCGATACACGTAACATTATTTAAACACTAATAAAAATGATAAACAGTTCCCTATCCTTTCGATGAGGTTAACCCTCGCCTAACCAGGGGGTGGGGGCGGTTGCAACCCCCTCCCAAAGATAAAGAAAAAGGTAACCGACCCCAAGCATTTGGGTAATCTTTTTTACATCCGTTGCGATCATTTGGATGAAAACAATAAGGGGTATCACCTAAAGTGGGGGGGGGGGGGGGGGTTAAAGCCCCGGAAAATGTTGCACAAATATATGCATGCTATGAGGGCATGTTAGAATTATCATTTCCTTTCTTTATGCCAAATTTCCGATTTTCCGACCTGAAAGACCTTTATGACGTCATAATTACGTAATACATAGGCCGAACTTTGTGATCTTGGTATCGTTGGATCTCTGAATCTGAATCTGAATAATATTCTCAACGCTTCCAGTGTTGAAGCCAAACGAGAAGGTTGTGGTGTGTGCTTTAGGTGATTTAGTCTTGTTGGTTGCTTAAAGCAGGGCTGAAGTGGCTTGCCACTGTGTCTTGAAAGATGGTATGGAGTCAATATTTACTATGTGTTCAGGCAGAGTATTCCAGTCATAAATGGTGTGTGGAAAGAATGATTTCAGATAGTATTCACTATTGCCGGTTGGTTTAATATAGCGTTTAGAATGTTTATTACGAGCTGCTGAGCGACGTGACGAGGCCGGTTTCAAGAAAGTTTGTGCTGGGATGGCTACCTGACCATGGCGAATCTTCTGAAGCATCGTTAATCTAGCAATCTTTCTCCGGTCTTCAAGAGACTCCCACCCCAAGTTAGTGAGCATAGATGTAACGCTATTGGTTTTCTTATAAGCTTTGCACACAAAACGAGCACCCCGGCGCTGGATAGATTCAACTTTGTCTACCAGGTCACTAACATGGGGGTCCCACACCGCCGAGCAATACTCCAGGTGGGGACAAACAAGGGTCTTGAAGGCAGAAGCTCTCAAATCACGAGTACAGCAATGAAGATTACGCCGAATAAAACCCAAAACCCTATTGGCCTTAGCAGGAGCCTTATTAATATGGTTGGTCCATCTCAAGTCAGAGGAAAGCTCAACCCCTAAGTATGTGTGGGATTTAGTTTCTTTGAGAATGTTGTTGTTTAGTCTGTGCTGGTGCTGTTTGGGGTTTCAAGAGCGAGCGATTTTAAGTGCGAAACATTTGTCGGTGTTGAACTTCATTTGCCAGTTATTTTGCCATGTGGTGAGTATGTCAAGGTCATGTTGTAGTGTTTGGACGTCGGAGTCAGTCTTGATTGTGTGATACATGACACAGTCGTCTGCGAACGGACGAACCGTGGATGAAATGCCATTGGGGAGGTCGTTGATGTAGAGCAGAAAGAAAGAGAGGGCCTAAAACTGTGCCCTGTGACACGCCCGATCGCACGTTTGTCCACTCTGAATGCTCTCCATCAACAATCATCCTCTGTTTGCGTTTGGTGAGAAAGTTAGAGATTCATGTGTGTAGCTTGTTTGTTATGCCATATTTGTTGAGTTTGTATAAGAGTCTGTGGTGGGGTGCAGTGTCAAATGTATTGTTGATGTCAGTCTAGTGTATGAAAAAGGTCGTGTGTTGTCAGAAGTAGTTGTGTGTCACATGAATGTTTAGTGCGGAATCCGTGTTGTTTATCTGTCAGTATCTTGTGTCTGTCAAGGTGCTTCATTATTTTGCTGTGTATGATGTATTCAAGGATCTTGGAGCATATGGAGGTCAGTGAAATGGGTCTGTAATTTCCATGGGTGGTCTTGCAGCCTTTTTTGTAGATGGGAGAGATGTTTGCAGTCAACCAGTCGTCGGGTACGGTGCTAGTGGAAATGGATTTGTTGAAGATGAGTGCTAGAGAGGGTGCAATCTCGTCGGATTCTACCCGGAATGCCGTATGATCCAGTAGCTTTGGATAATAGGACCATACCTATCTATTGATATAAAACCAAATTAATAGAAGGTTCCGTTCTAAAATCCCCCCCCCCTCCCCATGTTAGACGTGTTGCAAGAAAGGCTTGGTTAGATGAGGGATAATTCAGGCTACAA
Source organism: Ophiothrix spiculata (assembly GCA_000969725.1). NCBI lineage: Eukaryota > Metazoa > Echinodermata > Ophiuroidea > Amphilepidida > Ophiotrichidae > Ophiothrix > Ophiothrix spiculata. The sequence continues at coordinate 13,498 of JXSR01S007101.1, read as the reverse complement.
AGAGAGTATTTATAGAGAATTTGAAATAACAAGAGAACGGCTCCGACAGGTAGAGGGCGGTCGGCTCTGTAAAAGGATTCTTAAGAACGGTGATGTAAGGAAACTGCAAAGCTAAAGAACAGCAATCAGCCGAAAATATTGGTTTCAAAAGTGGCACGTCCCCTAGATATACGTGTTCCCCTGGCTTAGCCTTTCTTATTGTTAGCTTCTCAACGCGACGTAGTCTATTTCCTATGTTTTTCATCATCTATATTTTATAGCTCATTAATCTATCAAACATGATTTTGCTGGGATCTCATTCCTTGTAACTTGAGTTTTATACCACAGGGAATGTAACATGCTTACGCATGCTACGGAACTGATACATTCGGCGGTTTTCTACTTAAAAGTTTTTAAGGTACATTCATTATTCATAGTTAGAAACTTAAATGTCAAGATAAAGTGTCGTTTCTTCGTGTAAGGTAACCTAATGTATTATATACTTATAAGGCTATGATACGAACAAGGTATAATGCAAGTTGGTGTCGTTCCGAGATAGCACTTAATATGTATTTGTGTGTAATTTCCAGTTAAGCTATACCGTATATCATACCGCCAATTGTGTAATGCTTTTCAAGTTATTGCTTTTTAAAATTAATATCAATATACGTTTATCCTCATCTCGCAAACATAATACATGTGCATGTATAAACAGCACATGCAAAGTTTGATAATGCAAGCTAAATAAAACAAATGTCAGTTTCATTTTAATATACACTCTCTGACATATCGTATGAATTATTTTAGATGTAATATAATTTATCTATTCCAGACGTATTTTGAACCGTGTTAGTCCTTCTCTGACCATTTTTTTGTATATAATGTGTGACTAAGTAAAGGGTTGTTGTCCCTCTTATTTCTTTTCAAAACTAAGAAATTCGTTTTGATACCAGCAGATGTTAGTTGATACCCCATTTTTTGAACCAAAATAAATGCAAATAATGTTAAATACATAAGTAAAATGCCTATGTAAAAAGCAGGTAAAGATTCAAGACGGCCTGTATTTCAAAGATCGGAGTGCCCATCTCTCTTACGAAGCGTTTGGGCCAGACTCCACAATTTGTTATATTTGCGGTGAGGGGTTCGCCACTCCTCCTTCCCCGCATGTCTATTACCTTCCCAGAATTGAAGCAAGCCGGTGTAATGAAATACAGCGTCCGTGTGTCTGAAATGTCCTAGGTACTATTAAATTGTGTAGAACGTACTTGTACATGTGGGATCAATAAATCATCGATTGCGACTTATTCCGTGAAGTTCAATTAGACCCGAACTCTTGGTTATGGGGGACACTCATTTTCATTACACCGGTACCCTTTTGGCACGTGGGTCACAAGTGTTATTAAATTGCAATATTTTTAGCCCCATCTATTGCCCAGTTCAGAATAAGTTATGACCTCTTAATTACTAAGGTCAGTGATACCTAAGGTTGCCCCTGACAACATCCTCTTTTGGGAAGTATTCTCCAAATAATCAATGTTTATTCAAGGACAAAGTAATCAAGGTCTCTGTTTGATTTCTGAATAGTGACAAAGCTAAGCCATTATCAGTTACACATGCATCAGTGAGCCTTTTCAAACCCAGCATAACTTCAGAGATGATCATTTAGATCTTTATCTTGAATGTGATCATTGCGTGTACTATTCACAATGTGAATTTGAAAATTGAGCTCCTTGGATTGGAACATCAATATTAAGGGAAGTTCTCAAAAAATGGATTATAAAGGTAACAACTTACAACTAGCAAATACAGTTCTTCAGCAAGCCACAAATCGAATTCCGTTTGTTTTCACTCCTTGCGACCAGGTTAAGTTAATTTCAATATATCCCTAATACAGATTTATCGAGCTTTGGGATTGTTTTAAATTCCCGTTCTTCTAATATTTATGTTCCAAATATCCAATAGAGGATACTGTTAGAGGTATCAGGTGGTACATATTGGC
>JXSR01S007099.1:38134-48338 GCA_000969725.1 Ophiothrix spiculata | reverse complement strand
CCATAATTTCCAAACCATTCAATAAAAAGCTTGCAAAAATGAGATCCAGATGCTTCAGATATTATTCTACCATAATCCATGTTCAAAAGTATAAAAATCAAAACTTTCCGGACCACCGATTTCTGTTTTATGAATAGAATAACACAATAGGCTGAACAGGTCACGTGACGCCCGCCGCTGCACTAATATCAGTACACCATCTTGACAACCTACGCCAGGAGATAAATCATGGCGCAACAATGTAGCAACCGGCACTGGTATTTTGTTGCAATTAAATATCATCAGACTCATAGTCCGGTTGAAGATGCCAACCAGGTCCTATCACCTGAAGCTATTTAAAATGTTGTTTATAAGCTAAAGACCACACATCTCTTTATAACAGAAACAAGGAAGACTCTGGAAGATCCTGATCCAGATGATTCAATAAAACAACAACTGATTTAGAAGAACTTTTTTGAGAAATCACAAAATTTCCTCAAGAGTCAACCCAGTACCCAATATTTCACAGTCCACATTCAACAGCCAAATGTTTTCTTGTTATCCATAGGCGCTCCTATAATAACAATTGGAAGAGACACAACAGCCTTTGTTACCAGTACGCATGTAAACTAAATACCGTAGTTTGTTTGCCTTTTAAATTAGGTAACATCACTCAAATGACTATAACTCTACAATGCTTTGTTCAATTTCAACACAATAAATTTTCTATGAAAGCTAATGAAATATATGACATCTCATACGTAGGAATAATTTTGCAAAAGAATAAAAGGAACTAGTTATATAAAATCAGTGATTAGATTACACTTTATTTGGACTCGCCCTGTGCAGTGACGTAGTGGTGTGCACCTTAATTCTACTCCTCATGTATATGGGGAGTCTCAATATGTCAGTGTAGTAATAAAACCTACATTAATATCTATGATGCTTTATGAGTGGTAAAGCAAAAAGATAACTCACAACTGTACCTTGGCAATCGAGTCAGTCAAGCGCTATTGCTTCGGTATGCACAATTTGGCTGAAAAATGCAAGATGCATATTGCATTTTAGTCAATTGATATAGCGCGCGACCAGAACACATAGCAGGGTCACTATGCACTTGCACAGTGTCGGCATGGCACCCGTGTGGCGCAACCCCCTAGCTTAGCTTAATTTTTAGGGTGCAAATAGACTTGTTTTCTATCTGTCCTTTCTTTAATCTATGCTCACAACTTTGAGGCTTTCGCCATCTTGGCTGACAGCTTTAATTTAATCAACAAAGAACTTGAGGAAGTCAGTAATTGGTTCAAGGCAAATAAATTATCCGTAAATGCCAGTAAAACTAACTACATGATTTTGGGTACACCGCACATGACATCAGCAAAGGCACACAATGACTTGAACGTGCTGTTGGATAACACAATTCTTGATAGAGTAAAATCTACTAAGTTTCTTGGAGTTCTTATTGATGAATGTCTAACATGGAAAGCCCACATTGATTGCATTTCCAAAGCTGTATCTAGAAATATAGGTGTCATTAACAAATTGAAACATTTTGTCCCAGCCAAAGTATTACATACTTTATACTGTACTTTGGTCTTACCTTATCTAAATTATAGCATCACCATATGGGGTAACACATGCAATTCGTATTTGGATAAATTAGTCAAAATTCAAAAATGGGCTATTAGAACAATTACTAATAGTACTCATTACATAGCTCATATTGCACCATTATTTGCTCAACTCAATCTACTCACTGTAAAAGATCTACATACGCTGAATCTTGGAACATTTATGTATAGATTTTCTATAAATGACTTACCGGTTGCTTTTCAAAACTTTTTCTCGAAACGATCTGAAGTTCACGGCTATCAAACACGGTATGCAAATAATTTAAATGTTACAAGCAATAAAAAATGTTTTTCTGATCGTAGCACTCGTTCATCTGGCCCAATCCTTTGGAATTCACTTCCCAAATCGCAAAAGGAATCAAAATCCGTGAAACATTTTCGTAAACAACTGAAACAAACCCTTATCGAAAAATACGAATGAATTGAAATTTCAAATTTATCTTAGACCCGACATCCTTTGTCCCTTTGTCTTGTATTGTGTTGAGCAAATATGTGTTCTTTGAGTTTATTTTTTGTTTGATTATATAAGGGATAGGCTACTATCTGGCCTTACTGGCCTTCTGGTCTATTCCTCCATAAGGGTTATTTATGCATGTATTTAAATGTTATTTTGCTGTTTTTTATTGTATTGTTTTTGATGGAAAATAAATATGAATGAATGAATGAATGAATGAATTGATCACATGTGTCTTGATTCACTGCTACTCCTGGGAAACTTAAAAGTAGACTCTTCCACAGGTTTCTGATGTATAATGTTACTGGCAGATAATCATACATGCATGTAATCTAGAGTGTAGCCTTCATAGCGGTTGATAACTTTGGCCCCCTTCTTACTTCCTGTTGAGAATTTAAACTTTGTCCCCTAGTCCATCAGATGATTTCCCATAGCAAAAAATTTACAAGTGCACACAGAAGAGCATCGACTATGAAACAGCATAAGTTGGCTATTACAGACCGTGTTGCCATGGAAAACCATATAATACATTACTGAATATATAGTCCAGAGATGCCAAGTAGTAGGATTTTCCTGTATTACGTATGGAAAATCCATGCAAATACGGAAATAGGATTCGTGCCCTTCAGAGTACGAATTACGTAAAAGAACAAAAAAAGGTAAATAAACGACTGCAGAGAGAGATTATGTCCGGTGCCATAAAATAACAGGAGGGAATTCCTTCATTATACGTTCTACTATTTTCATGGCTGAACTAACGTGCTTATCTTTAGGGTGATTGGTATGATTGGCTGATGTTATGTACATCGATATGCATTTAGCTCTGGCGTTGGCCAATCAAAATGGAATTTACAGAACTGTTGGGTCGATTCAAAGCTGCTGTATTTGCATGACAATGATGACACACAGCTTGTATTAAACACAGAAACCGGAGTTGTTCGAAATATTTGTCGATTTATCATACATTGTAAGTATTATGCTTATTGGTTTTCAAAGCATGTGCAATACGCTTGGATAACAGTTTTTAACCTTCGGTCTATCACATATGTGGTATTTTTCATAGGTTTTCAGTTCAGTGAAATAGTTGCAGTCATAGCAGAAGGCTTAGACCTATATACATACCAAAGATTCCTCAAATACCTCGGCATCCAGGTACAAGAGGCAGAAGACAGCACTAGAAACTTCAGATGGTATGTCAAGGCTGTACTTCAACAGTGGTGGAGAGAGGACAGGAAAGCATGCATTGGAATTGTCTTAGATGCTTTGAAGAAATCAGGTAATGGTAACCTCAGGGAAGAGGTTATCAAGAAGTTTTGTAAATTAGGTTAGAAACATAGATTTAGAGGGGAGGTACCAGACTCAGTGCCACTTTTGTCTCGCCAAGTTGAATATTTTTTTTACTAATTAGACAAAAAAGAGACCCTGTCTTAGGCCTAAAACCCAAAGGTATATTGACAATAGCCAAACCGCTTAGTGCTATGCAGAATTTTACTGCATGTTTAGGTCAATATTTTTTTTTGCCACTCAATAAATTTAAAAAAAAGTAAGAAGTTCAGTTAAGGTGTCTGGTCCATGATAGATCTTATTGAAATTTGTTAGTAAAAATTGGCATGAATGATATTTCATCGATGTAGAACCGATTTTTGAAATAATAATTGGGGGTCACCGGACTCATTTTTGCATGCGAGTCAGTTTAAAAATAGCATTTTGGGAAAAAATTAGTACAGGGTCTATGGGAAATGTGGCAAAAGTCACATATTTAGTGTTGGTCAGAAATCTTTCCATTAACATTTGGTATCAATTTTTTCACAAAATTTCGTTGTTTCAATTAATAAAATAAAAAGGGTCACCTATTTCTCACAAAAAAAAAAGTGAATTATTTTGGCTTCAAAACACTATTCTGCATATACTACGCATACGTGTAGCTGTTAAGTGCGTACCAGTATGCATGGACCAGACATTTTTTTAACCCTATGTGAGCATGAAGCTTAGACAAAATGTTTTTTTTTGCGGGGGGAGGGGGGGCTAATGCATCAGATCTTTTATGTAATGCATGATCATTGAAAATATGTTTTCTTGTTTTACCCCCACTTTAGTGCAGCATGTAGTATTGGGGAGTTTTCTGATGTGCTGGAAGGTGTTTTGGGCCAGGATGCAATGAAGTGAATTTTCCTAATTTAATGCGTCTGGTCCACGAGTACTGGTACGCTCTTGTTTTGATTTCGCAAGTACAACAACACGCATGCGTAGTATACACAGAATAGAGTTTTGAAGCCAAAAAGTGTCACATTTTGTCACTTTTCATGATAAATTGGTTGGTGACCCCCACTTTTTATTTTGTTAATTGAAAGAGCATACATTTGAGCAAATTTTGTGAAAAAATTGACACAAAATTTCAGTGGGAAGTTTTTGAATTAACACTTAATAATGTCACTTTTGCCACATTTCCCATAGACCACTGTACTAATTTTTCCCAAAAAGCTCCAAAAATGCTATCTTTAAACCAACTCGCATGCAAAAACGAGTCCAGTGACCCCCAATTTGTATTTTAAAAATCAGTTCTACATCGATAAGATATTATTCATGCCGATTTTTACCAGCAAATTTCAGTCATACCCATCATGTGTCTTAAGGTCCATGGCTCACAACATCATTACACTTGGTATGTGGTGTATGCATCTGGTATCCCCCTCACATCTTTGGCATTTACTAGTCTCTACAAAACTTCTACAAACTTGGGACAAGTTTTAGTACATATTTACTAAACCAAACAGCATTATATTTATTTCGTTTAACATGACAGTAAACTCAACAGATGAGTTATTTTAAATAACTAGCATAGAAAATGTTTGACATTGTTTTAGACATTTGAATACTTTATCATTTTGGTTGTTCGGCATAACAGAAAGCTCAAGAGATGAAGTTAATTAAAGATCTAGCTAATCTAGCTATAATTCTAGACATTTTTAGTATACTTAGGTTAGTTTCAGAAAACTTTGGTACAATCAAGGGGACCAATTCACATGTTACCAATGTCCAAGTATTATTTCTAATTCTGCTTGGGCAAAGAAACTATTGAAGCTAAATCTGTTAACGTCCACGGGCAACAAAACAGTGCGGGATAGGGTATGATTTCTACATAAGCGGTACAAACATGTGGACTGCAAAACAGTGGTGTGCCCAGTTTTAGAGTTAAGAGTCAAAAAATGTTTAGACTAGTTGAAGGACTACCCCAGCCTTAATTGGACCACTTGGGTTATAATCCCAATCTACTTACATGTGCACTATTAACAATTCATACACTCTGCGTTAAGTAGACCTTTTTGGTAATGCGGGTGGTTACCTCAGTGGTAAAAATACCCATGTACCACTCCCCCCGGGCTTGTGCCCTGCACTGCCCAAAAAATACTTGCACCTTGCTTGTCCAGTGATGATGATCTATGCAATATGTTTGCTGAAAGTTATTTTGCTGAAATAAGAAATTACTGAAATAGATTTTGTATGTACTTTCAAGTGTTTGTAGATAGATGTTGCGAATTTTGTTACAATATGTACTTTTTTACTCTTTGATTATTTTTGATAAGCACCATTGACGGGTGATTTGGGTAAACTTTGGAGGCAGAAAAGTAACTCCTCACTGGTTTTGGATTGAAAATTATGACTGATATACTCAGGTATGAGAGTTTTAATTAAAATTGTTTAATTTCTGGAAGTTTTTTAAAAAATCCCTGTACAAAAGCATAGGAAAGTTTTCAAGAAATTTCATGATGATTTGTTAGAACTTGTCCTAATGCTTGTATTCTATTTTATTAAAATTGATATTAAACATACTTAAAAAAGTAGTTCAGTTTTTCTTCTTGGAGAAGAAATCATGTCTAAATATTAATGGTGTTGTGTTTGTATTTTAAGCTTTGTAGTGAAACTCTGAAATCTGTAATCACTGAAATAGCATCAGCTAGAAATTAGGTAATCTAGTGACAAAAATATATTTGATTTTTAAAGAAGAGTAGCTCTTATAAAAAAGCTGTAGCTATATATGTTACTTTATCAGGAAATTCTTCTAAGGAAAAAAAGGGGGGGGGGGCTGAATTCATGCATTTGCATAACAAGATCATTTTCAGGATCAAAACAGAATTAACATATTATAGGTGTTTAGCGAAATGTGTTGGAGACACATTGTTCTAATCTAATTCACTGGTGACTGATGATGGTGAGTATTTGATTAGTAGATAGATTATATTACAAAACAACAGTAATGTTTTTACCAAAGATTTGATCAGGACATTTGAAAAATACTGATGTTTGTTATTGTTTGTAACTTTTAATGTGAACTTTTAAAGTTGTGTAACCACTATAATGACTTTTTGTACTTTATAAAAGGTTTCTGTAAAATAAGGATCTACATTTTTGTATTAGAATTTATGTTTATTAACATCTGTGTTCCATCATGTTTGTGTGAAAGATGAAATTAAGAAAATCTTCAGTGTTCACCAATACTATTGAAGACTAAATTGATATCATTGTCTTAGAATTTACTGGCAATTATTTTGTATAAATTCTTAATTGTGGTAACTTGTGTTATTCATTGCATCACCTTTAACTCTGCCATGGAGCAAAAATGGTTATCTATATACTAAAGTAGGGAAATCTGATTATTTGTATAATTCATTGTATAAATGCTTAAGTATGTTTATTCAAAGTTATCATTGTACACAGTGCAAAAAAGGTTTGTCTCAGAAACCATCTGCAAAAACGTTATGCGATTTTTTTTTTTTTTTTTAGGAAATTAGCTATGCGGTATTTCTTTTTTTTTTTTTAAATGCTCTAAAATTTTGATCACCCAACTTCCTTGTGTTACGTGCCCAGTTTCTAAGTATGATCCTACCCATTTTAACTCTTGGAAGTCTTGACAGTCGAAATAAAAAGTAAAATTAGAGGTAAAATTGCAACAGCAAATGACAGCAACCCGGACAGCGGTCGATCGCTAGATTACTCTCAATAAAAACTTTTAAAAAAAATGAATAAATAAAAGAGAGATAAAGACCACAGGTAGGTCAGGTCTATGCGCTAAATTCATTTTCACATAGCAATGCGCGGGTTTCTGAAAGGGATGATTAATTATAGTGCACTATGCGTGTCCGACTTTGTAATACTCAAGGAGCTTATACAAGAGAGAATCTGTACTCCTGCTGGTGCAAATTTATATATAGAAAAGTGGATTGGTTAAAAGTTATTTTATATTTTATGCAGAGCAAGTTATATATTTAAAGGATGGTAGGTTGGTTGTTATTTATACAATGTGAATTATACTTGATCATTGATTAGTTGATTACAAAATGTTTAACCATGTAATTAGCCTATTGCACAGTTTCACCGTTTTGGAGAGAGCCTCCAGCTGGCTTCATAAATGAATTGGAACTTACATAATATTAGATTAACAGTTTGATTCTCTCTTTCAAAGACCACAGACCTTGCATGGAGTGAATACATCGTTATGTAACATACTAGTTGATTGACTGTCAAATCGAGGCTCTCCCCGCAAATAGTGAACCGTGTAATAGGCCTATACTTTTGTCTACAAGAATGTGTCGATAGAAGTTTCTAAGGGATGGGCATGCAAATACCCCCCAAAAAACTGATGTAGCATGAATCAAAATAATCCATAGGTAAGATGAAAGTACACTCATTTTTAAATAAGGTACTTTCTCTCTTTTGCAATGGCATGTAGTACTACTTTTTTTGATTAACATAGAAATATTTATCCACGAATGAACTTTGGTTGCTAAAGAGAACAATTTGTTTGGGGACATCCAAATGAAATGTATTCCTCCAAGATGCAAGTTTTGACCACCCTATAAAATAACTTTGTTGTTGTTTTTTTGATGGTCAGTAGCTGAATGCCCCCTCCCCCAAAAGAATGCTATGTGATTAATATCTTCTCAGAATAAAATCACAGAAATTGTTTTTCTCTACCGACACATTCTGATAATAATTATAACAGTATTAGTAATTATAATAGTAACATTTTTCCAGTAATAGCGCTTATTCACAAAACTGCCCGAAGTTGAGTAAAAATACAAAAGTACAACTCAAAGTATCTATTCTGCAAAAATCGTCATTTATGACCTTGTAGCACCCAGCCAACAATATGTGATGGCCAATGACAATCCAAGAAGGAGGTTCTAGGAACATTTTTTTTTTCTTGGGGGGGGGGGGGGTTATAGATGTTTTTTTAGATTTCATTGCTAATTGTGGATGCTAAAGTTCAAATATAGCTCTATGTAAGTTATTTTATGGTTAAAATGAAAAATACTTAAAGGTGCACTATGCTGTGTTTTTTTAAATGTGTAAAATCTGAACATGTAAAGGTAACATCTTTAAATGTGAATTTATTTTTTTGTAACATTATATTCTTAAGAAATATTTTTGCTTTTTTTGTTCTTTGTTTTCTGCATCTATATTATCACAGTGTGTTAGTATCACTGGGCATTGGTAAAAGCCTGATACAGGTTTATCTGTATATTTTTCTTGTGTGTTTTCACATGGCAAAATAGGAAAAAAAGGTTTATTTGTATTTTTATAAGATAAAATTGAAAAAAAAAGAAGTTTTATATAACCTGGAGATCCCAGGTTCCAAGCCAATTCAAGGCTTGAGTAATTATGTTAGGGAACAAAATGAAAGTTTACATCTCAGCATCAAAATGAAAAAAATCACCAAAATAGAAATAAAACAAAAATGTAGCATTAAACAAACCCCACATTTTGCATTACAACCAGCCACAGGAAACAAGCTTGTTTCGTTTTGTGTTTGTGCAAAAAAGGCAATAGCATGATGATTTAGTTGTATATAAATTGGAAATTGTTTGATATTGTGCTGGTTGACCTCACAGATTTTGTTCCAACATGTTTCAACAAAAGGTTGGTTGGGTTACACCAATCAAACAAGTTTCTTTAGACCTAAGTTGCAATAGACATAGAAACAGGAGGAGGCGGCTATGCCCCATCTTGCCTTAGCATGTCACGTGACCTTCCGCCAGTATCGTCCTGTCGGAGAAAAGTAGTTCTCGACTGAAAAGCCAAAATAAAAATGTACAGTGGAGTTGATTATCCAACTCCAACAGTTTTAGTATTTACAAACATTGATTTATATTCTATGACCTAATCAGAACATTTAGTTTGATTTTCATTTTAACATCAAGGACAAGGTCAATGGGTGGATAAATTTTATTTGAAATCAGTTCCAGCCCCCTGGTTAGAATAGAAACCTGTACAACAGTATGCTGTTTGCATAGTTAGCCATGATGTTCACACTCTTTCATGCCAGAGTGTTATTTTGATACTTTTCTATTCAGCATTTTGTAGGTTTAAAAACTGAATTTGTTAATGTTTTAAAATGTACAAAGGTTTTGTAAATGTGTTTTGTACAAAACTATCATTCCATATTTGCCTTTGGTGGACTTTTATACTGCCAATTTTGGCTGATTTGATCAAATGCATTTTTCATGCTTTTAAGGATTTTCACCTAATGAAGTACTTGTGTGTGTGAAGAATAAATTTGTGTTCAAACTTCTATGCAAAAACAAACAACTATTTTGTTACTTTTATTGTTCATAGTTCCTCTATTTTGATGTTTATATGAAAATGTTAAATCATGAAATTAAAGATCAATGTTGTTATTTTAAATCTATGTTGTGTGTTAATGTAAATGACAATCATTGTTATTTATGACCAAATAAAAAGATCTAAGATGCTTTAGATATAATTTTGTTATTATGACTCCTCATTGTATATTTCAAACAGGAGAATTCCCAGGGGAGAATTACCTCTTGAACATACAGTATTTTTTTAAATACACAAGTAGGTTGTATTCTAACAAAATTGTGATTTTTTCAGATTTGAAATGGTCTTTTTAACTCCTAGCAAATGCCCTTCTAACTCCTAGCAAAATATCAAAAATTTCATTTTCAGTAGCTCCAAAATACCTGAAAATTAATGTTTGAAAATGTGCATAATATGAAACTTTAAAATACTTTTAATTATTTTATTGGGGTTTAGATATTCTGACATGTCATGCTTTGTAGAATGATAGCTCTACTTCTGGGTGTTAAATGAATGTGAAACAAGTGTTATTTTAAAGGTG
>JXSR01S007099.1:24136-37424 GCA_000969725.1 Ophiothrix spiculata | reverse complement strand
TTGTTGAAATTGATCAAGGCAATCAAATTTTACAACAGAAAATCTGCTGGAAATTCTTTTATATTTTCTTTATTTTTTTGCCGCCTATTGTTCTGTCGCAAAGTCCCCCTTTTCAGGGTGAGTCATCACATTTATAGGAACATGCTATAACTGCCTCACTTTGGCACATCATGGCTGAAATTGATGGTATCATGTTAAACCTGCCTAACTTTGACACATCTTGGCTGAAATTTATGGGAACATGCTTAAACTACCTAACTTTAGCACATCATGGCTGAAATTTATGGGTATGCTATAACCGCCTAACTTTAGCACATCAAGGCTGAAATTTAAGGGAACATGTTAAAACTACCTAAATTTAGCACATCAAGGTTGAAATTGATGGAAACATGCTATAACTGCCTAACTTTAGCACATCAAGGCTGAAATTGATGGGAACATGCTATATCTGCGTAAATTTGACACATCACAGCTGAAATTTATGGGAACTTGTTATAACTGCCTAACTTTGGCACTTCATGGTTGAAATTTATGGGAACATGCTATAACTGCCTAACTTTGGCACATCACAGCTGAAATTTATGGGAACATACTATAACTGCCTAACTTTGGCACATCATGGCTGAAATTTATGAGAACATGCTATAACTGCCTAACTATAGCACATCATGGCTGAAATTTATGGGAACACGCTATAACTGCCTAACTTTGGCACATCATGGCTAAAATTTATGGAAACATGCTTTAACAGGCTGAAATTTATGGGAACCTTTTGCTTTACACCCTGGTCACATAAGCCGCAATGCCGGTATGATATCGGTATGACACCGGTGAATAATTGCGATGCCCGGTCGGACACCAGTGGTTATTTGACCATAACTGAAGACATACAAACCGCAAGGTTCTTGCGGCATGCTTCCGGCGTCTCTACGGCTCATGGACACCGGCCGGTGTCTGATCGGCGTCTGCTGAATTGATGCCGTAAACACATCGTAACCTCGCCGCAAGCTTATGTGACCAGGGCATTATTGTGAGATGTTTCTTTAAGGTTCAGTCAATGAACATTACCAAGATTCATTCATGACTTTATAACAAAAAGAACACTGATATACAAAGCACCTTCCAAAAGAGTAGTTTCTATGAGGAGTTATGCTTCTTTAAATAAAGGAACTCACTTTTCAATCTTTCCACAGAATTGATGAGCAAACAAAATGCAAAGTAAAAACTTAGCTTAGAAATGCGCTTCAAATTTCTGAAAACCTGGGTGTTTGCAATTAGCTTTCAACTACGAAAACTGTGAAATTGATTTCTGTCAAACAGCCAATTACCAATTCTCTACTTTTTTAACTAAGCAGAGGAGCTTGTATATTTACATGGTGCTTAACAGTGGTTTCAAGTATCAGTTGTTCTTTTGTTACACAATCACAAGTCTTGGCCAACATCAGTTTGACTCGCACAGGACTCTTAAATGATTTCTAGTCTCATATTTGGCGTAGGGTTTATGACCTTGGGATAAAACATTTTAATCTCAATTGTTTTATCAACCCAGTGATATTTGAGGGTCGTTATGGGGAATTGTACAATCCAAACTGATTGTGCGTATTTCCTAAATGGCTGCTAACAGTACTTATGGAGTTTGCTCCGTAAAATCTAAATGCTGCATATTAATATTATTATAACATCTTAAAAACAGCAACCAAATTCAGACACTGGGACCACTTTTTAAGAAAAGATAAGAATCAATTGACACAACAGTTTGAAAAGCTTTTAAAGCATACGTATTTAATATGTTTACAAATACATAATAATGCATGATAAATGTGACAATTCCACAGAGCCGCATATCTTATCTATGCTATGCATGTTATAACAAACCACATGTGTTCCTATACATTAAGGATGTCACTGGTTAAGGGAACAGTCAACTCCTCATTTTTAGAAATATTTTATCGGCAACCGATAATTACAAATATGCATTTTTGGTCTTTCTGGGGTCTATTTTCGACAATACTTCAAAAAATCAAGTACTAGTAATTGAGAAATGTTTTCCTTGACATGTTTTTCTAGTCAATAAGTATCACATTTAGAATTTTTGTCTTTGCAACATTTAGTTAGGTTGTTTCAAAAATATTAGGCCAAAAATGCACATTTTGGCAAAAAAAGACCTAACTTTCGCTGCCTACATGTATATCCACATCTAGAAATGTATACTTTTATAAATGGAATTAGTAATCGGTTGTTGAGTTATAAAGCATAAAATATTTCTGAAAATGAGGGGTAGTCTTTACCCATACAGTACTTACCAATTTTCTTTTGAAAAAAAACCCACATTTTAATATAGTTCAGATAACATTCCTAACTTAAACATTGTAAAAAACACTCCAAATTATAGAAAATAATTATAAAATTCAGTGACTTTCTTGGAAAAGTACAGCATCTTGATATGCAACTACCAAATATTTGGTTGACTATGGCACAGACATTCTCTACATTGTCGTGTTTCATAATAAACTTAAAGGCCTGTATTCCAGAAAGATGTTTAGCTAAATCAAGGTTTTATTTCTCGTCAACAGCACGACTCATTGAACTGTTCTGCTTGAAAGCTGCAATGATGCGTATCATTCTTGGATAGTTGATGCTCAGTTCAACAATGGTTTAGCTAAACATCTTTCTGGAATACGGACCATTATCTTCTGTACACTCTTTGGTTAAATAAGTTTTATAACCCATACTTATTACAACTTTAGATTTTATAAAGTACAACAGCAATCATTTATGTCTTTATTCCAAGATAATAATGCGAAAAATGTGTGCTTTGTACGACATTTGATCCTTCGAATAAATAAGGACAGATCGTTCAAATACAGTGGCGTAACAGATTGGCAGGAGAGGCAGCCTGCCCCACCTGATTTTTGCCAACCTACCAGCAAAAGACAGGGTAAAATAAGAGTAAATGAGGCAGAAAGAAAACGGTAAAATTGAAAATCTAGTGGAGAAATTGAATTATTTTTAATTGTCAATTTTCAAAATTGAGTACAATTTATTTTTGGTCTACAAAATGTAACCATCCATCCCAAACCAGCCGTAAATGCCACCTTTTGCCATTTTCACTTTTTTAATTATTTGCAAAGACCTTGCTTTAAGGATTAAAAGGACACCTTAATGAACTTTCCAGAAGTCAAGATATAGTCCGTCAAAGTTTGTCAGGGAGTAAAACGTATAACTGAGATAAACACGTTCAAAGATCAGTAAGCCTTATATTTTATGTTGATTGTCTTCAAAATTTGCTGATTTATTTTACATTTCCTATCATTTTCATCATTGTATCAATAAGATTTTGCTGGTACTTTGTAGTAAGCACAAAGATTGTGAATCTGTCAAAAAATCAATTTCGGCAAATTACGACCTTGACATGTGTTTTCACCATTAGCGCAAAATGAAGTTTCTGGCATTTACGGCTCATACGGGCTGGACGGCCACAAATATGAAATTTCTACCCCGGAAATTCAATGACATGCCATGAAAAATGACTTTGCCCAACCTTAAAACTTTTCCTGTTACGCCACGGTTCAAATAGAATGCTTCCTTTCTAGATTCAACAAAACATTTTAAGGGCCGGTCAAACTGTCGCAATAATGAAAATCAATATAATAATGCAATCTTTAAACTAGACTGTAATTATTTAGTCATATGGAGAGTACGAGTCAGACTAGCCCTTTTCTACACTAAATACATTTAAATTTGTTTATGAACATATGCACTTTTATACATATTTTACAAGTAATACATCTTATATACATGGTTAAATAAATAATATATTTTCCCATATTATGGAAGCAAAATTTCACTCACAATCTTCATTGCATTTGATTCTTTTAGTAAGATGCATAAGCCACAAAAGGCGTGGGTACAACACACTATAGCAAAGCAGACAATTATATAGTCACATGTTTTTGTGATTTTTTCCATCATGTACATTTTTTCAGAAGATTTGAGCTGCTACGTGTTTGTAACATTGTATTTGGAGACAGTGAGCTAAACAATGATAATGTATAATTCATTTATGTTTTTTCCTAATTGGTGAAGTGGGTAATACAAGATCCTAATAGATACATCCATTCAAGACCACAACAACTTCTTGTTGGAAAGAAAAGATTGTAGCTTTGCTGATCAGCTGGCTTTCGGACACCACCATTACCATTTGACAGATGTACCACTTATGCCAATGATTGGCAAAGTTTACAGATTGAGCCATTATTTCAACTCTGCCGATTACTCTTTCGAAAATGTGACTGGAGCAAATTAAAGGAGCTCAGATCTCCCAAAACTTCAGCGAGCTCTCTGAATTTGCTCAAAAAATCTTGGCTGAAATCTCTTTCTTTATGGGACCGAACTATAATGCTCATTAATTGAATACAAAAAAGCAACACTGACCTGACCAAGTCCATGCTGCCCTACTCAAGCAAAAGGAAGTACTAATCTATGTCCAATAGTGACTTTTTAATGGTAATTATACTCATCATTGTACGGCAATATACTTCCTGTGGTCTTGGTGCGGAAGCATGGACTTGGGTCAGTGTTGCATTCCTGTATACAATTTTAGTATGTATTCAAAAACATTCAGCGATGAATATATAATAGTCTTGTGATTATGCACAGAGTTGTCAAGATAGACAAAAACTGAGGTGTGTTCTGCGTTGGAGCACAATTGCACAACTTTGTGCGATCCGCCTACAGCTTAGACTTGATTATGCACCTCTATATAATTTCTCAATATAATGAATATTTTACAATAATCTAGAGGTGCATAATCAAGCCTATAGTGGCCATCTTGGAAAATTGAAGCTGTGGCCCGGTTGTGGTCGGCCACACAAAGTTGTGGCCAAAAATTTGCCCATACCAATTGAAACTGACAGGTTTTGAATAAAACATTTCCTGAAAGATTGTTTGGTGCACAGACCGTAGATGGCGTCTAGGTTGTATGGTTTGGGTCAAAAATTAGCATATATTTCAGCGTTAATGTGGTATCTGATTTACAGTGATACAAAAATGATATAATACATGAACTTTATATACATAGAATGGTGTTTATTGCACAGATACAGGACACACACTTCACCACATACACACAATAGGACTGGCTAGTGTTTAAGTCAACATTGGACAAATGAGTTGTTGTTTTTTCATTTTGACATTGATAATCGGAAGTCAAAGTGACACAGGAGTTACAAACATTTCCATACTTTTATCTTTTCAAAATCAGAATTCACTT
Organism: Ophiothrix spiculata; assembly: GCA_000969725.1. Classification (NCBI taxonomy): domain Eukaryota; kingdom Metazoa; phylum Echinodermata; class Ophiuroidea; order Amphilepidida; family Ophiotrichidae; genus Ophiothrix; species Ophiothrix spiculata. The sequence continues at coordinate 32,152 of JXSR01S007099.1, read as the reverse complement.
CAATATTTCAAAGTAGGCTATTGAAATGGATGAAGAGCAAGTTCAAAACTCATTCTACACCATTTCAAAATGAAATCTATTTATATACAATCAGTTGTGAGGCTTTGTTGCAATTTGATGTAGTGGAATCTTGATCAAGGACATTCTTTATTTTTTGACAGAAAATAGTGCAATTGAGCCGAAAATGACACAAAGGATTTTGTAATGTAACTGCACTAGAGTGCTTTTATATTTCTTAAATATTTCTTTATTTTTTGAGAAAAGGAGAAAATTACTTGTTTTCAGGGCAAAGTACCTTTCATGCTGCCCCTGCAACACTTCGATAGGTTTTAACCCGCTGAATTGGTCATGTGATAGATGACTCAATGATGGATTTCAAAACCATCCGGTGTGGTCTATCACATGACCAATCCAGTGGGTCAAAACCTGACAAAGTGTTGCAGGCGCAACACGAAATGTAGTTTGCCCTAAAACAACTACTAATGGATGACTAAGAACATTCACTCAATTAATATTTTTGCTCTTATAAAGGGATTTTTTTCTTAAAATTCAGTTGAAAGACACTTATATTGTTAATACATCAAATAAAGGGACTACAACAAAGATTCATTCAGCTGCAAAGATAAAGTTTGCAGACCTTTTCATTCTAATCTAATGAAATGTTTCATGCTAGGGAGTAACAGCCTCAATTGACCAATCAAAAGTCAGGAGTTCAATCTGTGACATCAATACTTCTAGAAATAAATTTTACCACAACTCAAACAGGTCTGATTTGCAGAGAATCATGTTAAAATGCATATTACATTCTTCACAATCAGGGATGATAATAATTTGCCACATCTTCACAGCTCATTAAACAGAAAGACAAATCAGAAATGGAAAAGTGTGCTATGTTGGAATTTATGAATAGCCAATTTAAAGGCTAAACAAAAATTAATTGGAAAACATAAACAGATATATAGATTGAGTGTTGCATTAACAGACAATAGGGCCCTGCACTCTGGATTTCTATTTCCACTGTCCAATAAATTATTGTGTGGCCTATAGCCCACTTGTTTTAGAAAAGAGTGAATTACAAGTTCAAAGATGATTCAAATCAATGGAATAGGAAAGTGTTTTGTTTAAAAGCTATCTTAAAATCAGGAGCCCTGTCCCACTGGGTTTTTGTTCATAAACTTGTATTGTCAAGTTGTACCTCTCCATTTTGTTCAGTATATTGTGATTGGTTTGACTCAACCAAATTCATTTGGTATAACTGACCAGTTATCCATGATCCTCATGCATGAGCCTTGCCAGATGATTTATATTTTGACTGATATGTACGCATGGTCTGCATATTAACACTATTTTTAGCATTTTCTGACTGCGGTGTACATTGGTATACCAATTGTTATGAATTCCTGTCGCAAAGCCTTTCCCCCCCCCCCCCAAAAAAAAAAGGTGTACTGGGTGATTATTGAAGATAAACTTTACACTTGAATGTGGCATATTAACCAGAAAGTGACAAGGAATACAAGCAATATCCCAAACACTTATGACACATTAAAATGGGTGTCATGAGGTATACATTTTCTCAAAAGTCACACATGATGATAAATGTTAAACAAGTTACCCTGATAATTTCCCGGGGATAATTTTCATACATGATTTGACAAACTAAGTATTTACAAGCACTTGTTAAACTACAAAGTATTATAATAAATTTATATACTTGATTGGATGTAATATATGAAGTGCATACAGTGAATGAACTGTTAAGATACTTGGCACATATTTTCGGCGTGCATATGATTGACTCCCAAGTTTCAGTTTATCGTTTCAAAAGACAAAACATGGAGTAAACAGCAAGATATAATGCAGTACATACTGGATCTTAACCAATTTTCCTCTTAATCATTTGGTGGGTCCTCATCTTTTTATGGACATACAGTATACAGGCAAGCATCTTACTAAATATAAAAACATTCCATTTATAAACGTGTGGACCTGAGTGCAGATCCAGGTCCACAACATTGATTTTTGTCCATGTCTTGGATCACATAAAAGATGAATTTTGGACACATTTTTCATCATAAATTAAGTAATCACTTTTGATACATTGCATTGATTTGGCCTTGTTAGCAAGACTGAGTATAGTTTTAACTTAAAAGAATTTCAGAAAAGAACCTTATTGAATTTAAACAAAAGATGGATAGTAAAAGTTTGAAAAATTCAATTTATTCACATTTTGTGGATGTTTATTTTCAAAAATACTAAGTTACTAAGATGACACTATTCAAATATTTCTAGCTCTTAGTAATTCTAGATTAGATTGGTGTCTTCATGGAGCTATGGAGCTGCATCACAGGAACTCAATCGCATCCAATCAATTCAAAACAAAGCTGCTAAGCTCATCTTCTTTGCTTCAAAATTTGATAGCCCGGCTCCATTACTTGACTCTTTGCATTGGCTCCCAATTTGTGAACGTTTCTGTTTCAAACTCTATGTGTATAATACTATAAATGGTCAGGCTCCACAATACCTGTCTCACATGATAAAAATCAAAGGTATGCCATCACACGGACCAATTACTCGCTCATCTGCAGATGCAACTCATCTTGTCGTACCGTCTACCAAAAAATGTGTTGGGGACAAATCCTTTGCTGTCGCAGGGCCTTCTCTCTGGAACAGTATTCCACGTCATGTGCGTGAGTCTATCAACATCGATAGTTTCAAACAGGGTCTAAAGACTTATTTATATCCTCAGTAACTTTCATGCTTTTTGTGTTTTGTATATTTTATGTGTATGCGCTATGATCTCATTGGAATTGGCGCTATATATATATTTTGCTTGTTTTTAATGTTATGTTCATAGTATTGAAAGAGGAATGACAGAATTTGTCCGAAACATTTGCAAAATGGGAGCAAATTATATCAGATATGTCTACTGATCCAAACTGATACTTAGTTTATTGTTAGTGCAGTGGAATCATGTGATATGCCTTGATTTATACACTGACATGGAGATGTAATTTTTTTACATCATGGGATTTTCGTTGCTGACGTTATCGTATTTCGAAACCCTTTTTATATGGTTCCACAGATGGCATTCATAAAATGCTGCAGTTTGCAGGCAAATTTGTGGTGGAGATAACTGATACTAAAATATTTTATGTCCATGACATTGTATGGGGATATAGGGAAAAATGTTCAATACAGGTTTTACTTAATTTATGAGGCATCCTTAAAATATCAGAAACATGTAACTAGCTACATTGAAGTCAATGATCTTCATCACAATGATTGATACATGAGAGCATTTAAATAACAAAAACAAATCGTCATGGAGTGCAAGAAAGTCATATCTGCAATAGCTGCCATTTGTCATTAATTTGGATTGCACACTGCGTAATCTCCAGTCTCAAGTCAGTGGCTCTTGAAATGGTTCTTCAGGTGATGGTGTCACCCGAAGAACCATTTCAAGAACAACTGACATATGGCAGGGAAATTTTGGGATTATCGCATCTCGTGACTAGGTGTTAAATATATATAACCTAGATCAGCCATTGTCAATAAGACTTGCAATCACATGATGAAATCTCTAGTATAAAATGCCTTGCTTAACCGAGAACATCATACTTATCTTATCATGAACACTTCCATTTTGTGCATTAAATAGGTACAGATATGAAACATCAAGGGTCATTGAAAAAGTTTTGTAATTGAAGGTTTATCTTGCTAATCTGATGAGAGAGCATCATGGGAAGAAATGAGTGATAAATGTGACTTAATCAAGCAAAATGGACACAACGGACTGAAAATGGTGATATCATATCAACAATTTAATCAACACCATGTTAAATATGTTTTGAAACGCCAATCCAGTTGCGAAAATTTACGCTATTATCATTAAAGTATATCTTCGAAATAAGCTACCTGTTTCGCGGGGTTTTTACTCATTAACGTGTGTTGTCAAGAAGTACTCTGCGCCGTACGCGACCCACTGCAATTCACGCAGTTGGATGTGATTGTTTGTTACCGTGATCGTCATGCCAAGTTCTTGTCACTAGAGAAAATGCACCAGTCATAACGATCGTCATGCGTCAGCTTTGTCAGTTGGTTTTAAATTCTGACTTTGGCGTACGCACGGACTGCGTAGTAACTTGATTGCTTGAATATTCTGGACGCGATTTTAGGGAGCTTATTTAGAAGATAGACTTTATTGTTTGTTTGCACTGTGGCATGTGCATCGTATAGTGCAGATCCTTGAGAGCTTATGCATAACATACATGTATTAGCAAGTTTCATTTAAATAAACAACAAATTGACATGGCACAATTTTTTGTCGTTTGATTTCTTTAACATTATATTCTAATCATCATGTATGAATTACATTAACCCTAACACTTTTGACCACTTCTTCGTTTAAAAACTATCTCCTCGAAAATTTGCAAGTCAAAAATCACGGGTTCCCCCCTGGAATCGAACCCGGGACCCCCCTGCTTCCCGGTCCAATTATCACTATGTCAAGCCACTGAGCAGGCGCTGCCATGGCAGCGATTTCGTGATCATAGCTAACTCGGGTCTATGACGTATTTGGACTTAGGCGAATTTCTTAACTTTGTGGAATGGGATATTGTGAGATTCAGTGGGGTTAGGGTTAATATCTTACATGGTGCACATGAAATTTTACAAAAATAATTAGTCCAAATGGACCTCGCAAGCGAACTTGTGAGGTCCATCTGGACATTAAGGGAATTTGTGTGGACTTTTTTGAGGCTTTGACTGAAAGGGGGGGGGGGAGGCAGCCGCCCCCTGGCTATGGGCCTGCTCAGAAACTTTAAAAGGGGTACCATTGCTCACAGGGTGCAGTTCCATTCCAAACAATAGAGCCCCAGGGGTAGAATTTCGCAAAGCACGGCGCGAGTCCAAGTGGACTCTCGCTGAAGAATTTTGCGCGAGTGACTCGCCTAGCAGAATTTTACCAATTTCTCACCATACATGTAGTATTGCTCAGGTGTTTTATCATTAAATTATATTGATGTATATCATGGTAATAAATTGTATAGTATTTTCAGTTTGCTGTTAATAAATGGTACTGCATACATGTTACTACACCACAATTAAGCTTGAACCGATGTATCTTATCGGCCATCGTATCGGGCCGATATTACACCCTATGGGCAAAACATCGTACTATTGGTAAAGTCACCTGTCTTTGCCGATGAACTTATATGTTTGGCAAGGTGACAGATAAAAGCGTGGCCCAGCCCTAGCTGGGCTAGGCCACGTTTTCGATGAGCTGATGATGCACTAAAAGCGTGGCCTAGCCCTGGGCTAGGCCCAGTTTTTGATCAGCTGATGAGGCACTAAAAGCGTGGCCTAGCCCTAGTCTAGGCCACGTTTTTGATCAGCTGATGATGTACTAAAAGCGTGGCCTAGCCCTAGTCTAGGCCATGTTTTACCCCTAGTGTAGGCCATGTTTTAGCCCTAGTCTAGGCCACGTTTTAGCCCTAGGCTAGGCCACGTTTTTTGCATGATTTTTTACGCGAGTCCATGTGGATTCGCGCTGTAGTAATTTTGCGCGAATCGACTCGCGCCGAAATTCTAGCCCTGGAGCCCTGTATGCTGGGTTGTTGTTTATACTATCTAATTAGTTTTATTTGTCAAGTAATTAAATTGTGGTAGTATGAAAGGATTGAAAATCAAGAAGCGGAGCTCAATGCCATATTGCTGTCACTCATGGAGCAGAGTTATTTTGGTTATGAACAAAGATTGGCCCGATATCCAGATGGATCACGTAAATTTTCACTGGATGCATATACAGGGTGTGTATTTTGCTTCTTGTGTAAATCAAGTCTACATTTCAAGCAGGGTCTATTGCGAGTTGCTCTGATCAATGTACTCCAATTTGCCGAATCCGTTTCAAATACTCTCGAAGTGTGGTGTGCGAAGCCGTAAAATGCCAATGGTACAATAACTCACCCTCCATGAGCGACAATACTAGATGGCTGCCATCCCATAGGATTTACACAGCGGTCAATTCAAAAGGAGGTGAACATAGCTTCTCCTTTATAATTTCTTTGGATACTATAAATATCTTGATTTCATATAGACATGCAAAACATTTTGAATGACCCTATATCTTATAAAAATATCATATACATCCATTAACTAATACTGTCATTAGAAATACATTACTTTCTTCTTCACTGCTACGTTGCACTACCGCCCTCAAGTCTTATAAGTAATGCAACTGGGACGATTGCAGCCCTTTCTTCTGTTGACCATTCAATTTCGTTGTTATCAATATGGCTGTCTATTGGATGATTAGAGTTGCGTCGGATTGTCTGTTTGCCTGTCTGGAAGCTGCCTGGACGGACGCGGACTTGAAACGCAACTCTGACGGTGACGGACTTGTTTGACAAGGTTGTTCTGTGAAAACAAGAAAAGAAAAGGCAACCCTTTAAGTGACCATGAATTAATGCATTGCACAAGATTTCAAAATGCTATCTGCAGAAGACTTATACTTTGTATGTTCCATAAAAACAGTCAACTAAATAAACTGTGACAATTTTGATACAACCTTCAGAAAAATCAAAACCAAAAGAATCAATCAATCAATCAATCAATCAATCAATGATACAAGTACTTGCATAACATGCATACCCCATGAAGGGGTCTGTTTTCCTTTCATTACCTTGGGTATAAGGCTATTCTCTGTAAGTATTTATTGATGCTATACATCAGAAGAGAAGTTATGTTTTGTTTGTAAAATTCACTTTTTGCATTTGATCTACTATAACACACATTTTTAGATTTCTTCTCTAGAGGGCAGAAGTTTTGTTGTTGTCAAGGATAATTGAATACCAGAATGCAACACTGACCCAAGTCCAAAGTTTTTCAAACATGAGATATACACAGAAGAGACTTTCTTATAGATAAAGCTACCTTGTGTGAGAAAGACTAAAACTAATCAACACCTCAACTTTCCCAAAACGTCCTTTATGCACAAGAAATATGACAAAATCCATGGACTTGGGTTAGTGTTGCATACACGTGCTGTGTATACATGTGTAACATAAGCAGTCAAAACCATGTTTATGGCCAAACTTCAACTTGAAATTTGGGTCAGGTGTAGGTTTGTCAACATGACTCAGATAACATGCAAAAATTGGAAATCAAAGCCTCATTTCAAAATGGCAGTTAAAAAAATGATTTTCACACCAAATAAGGAAAATACTGCTTTACCGATTGAATCTTTATATAAAATTAGGCCAATAGAAGCAGAACATGAGCAAATACATTGTTGTAAAAATATTGAGTAACAAGTAGAACCCTGGTTTACGCGATGCGTAAAATATGTCCCCGCCGAGTGTGGCGATCAGTAATTGGGTCAAGAGCTATCCATGGTCCAAATTAAATCCATATAGGGTCAAGGGTTCATGAGTTATAGCCGTGACCTTGAAATGACCTCGGATGACCTCAGGTCAACTTTTTGAACATTTTTGAGATTTGACCTCAAATGACCTTTTGTCCTTGAATGACCTTGACCACACCCCCAAAAAGTTGCGCAGCGCAAGTATATCCTGAGACCCTTCATGTCACCAAGTTTCGTTACCGTAGGTCTTACGGTCCTGGAGATAGAGGCAGGTTAACATTTGGGTTAACATTTTCATCACGGACACACAGACACACGGACGGAGCTCATTTTATAGTCCCCATCCCGAACTCGTTCGGCGGGGACAAAAATGGATCCCAATCCTCATGTACTAAAAATTTACTACATACAACACTTATGAATGCAACAATGACACAAGTCCACCATCTAAAATGACCCCCTGCAAAGCATTGCAAGCACATTCATCTTGAAAAATCATATTTCGTATGACAATTGGGTTCATTAACATATCCTGTGAGTAAAAGTGACATAACTAGAACATGAGACATACTATGAAGTGGTTTTTGTTTTTCTCAAAAACTACTTCTGTGGACATGGGTCATTGTTGCTTTCCGATATTCAATTAATAATGAAAG
>JXSR01S007099.1:13030-24086 GCA_000969725.1 Ophiothrix spiculata | reverse complement strand
ACAATTGGGTTCATTAACATAACCTGTGAGTAAAAGTGACATAACTAGAACATGAGACATACTATGAAGTTGTTTTTGTTTTTCTCAAAAACTACTTCTGTGGACATGGGTCATTGTTGCTTTCCGATATTCAATTAATAATGAAAGAAAATCTAGACATTTTAATATATAGAAATTGAGTAAGAATAAAACTTGACATGCTGCCATTATATCAATAGTGCTAACACTTCAAATTAAAGATCTCTTTGGTGTTGAAATACAAGGCTTACCTGATTGGTTTAGCATACACTGCACAGCCTGAGTACTTCATAGATGGGGACACGAAGACCTGTTTGGTGTTAAAATTTTTGGGTTTACTTTCATCGTTGAAATGACCATCGGCTTCAATGATATAACCGCCTCCTAGAGGAACATCACCTGGGAAAAATTATGACATACTGACAAATGTCTATCACAAAGATTTAATGGAAAATATAGATAGGAAACAATCTCATGTGACTCTGGTTTTGAAGCGATTTAGTAATGTGTGAATGTTACAGGGTGCAATAAGTTTATACATGCTCAAAATACACAAAGTCACCAAGATACAAAGGCTTGACTTCACAAGTTATATCCATTTTGCATATTTGTCCAATGAAACTCAAAATTTTTATCTCACCGACTACTATAACCTTACCTACAAGCATCGGCATTCTATTTTCAAATACATATGCCTCGCCGACTGATCAACTAACAAATAATGATATATTATTGCTCAAAAATGAAATATGCCTACAATTTTCATACTAATAGACGCACGAACATTTAGCCTATCAAGAATAGGTCTTGCAGCATGAGTACCGACTCCAGGAACACCAAGAAAAATAGCGCGAAATAGTAACGAGCGCTCCTGAACCAACGGGCCTTCAGTGATGAACCTTTTTACGTGTGTTTTTCTATACCACAAAAAGCTGATTTTTCAAATATTTGCTACACACAGAATCTTTTAGAGAGTTTTAAAAATATAGCTGGAGATGAAATTAACAGGATGTGTTAAAATCTAAAAAAACAATTTTCATCACCGGAAATATCAAAATTTGGTTTCATAGAACACAGAACAGATAAAAAGTTAACCTAATGCTTGAGTTTTCAAGTTATCGTCCACTAAAAGGAAAATGATGTCATGATATATGACGTCATAGCACACTTAGATGGTTGGTGACCCCTATTTTTCTTACTGAATTTTAAAGTTTAGACTATAATCTACTAACTGAGAAAAAAAATAAATGATGCGATTTGAGTGAGCCATATTGAAAAATGAACCACACATTTGGGTCTTAAAAGTATACATGTTTTGAGCGATTTTTAGTGACCGTCAATGAACGCAACAACAGAACGATGGCATCGTAGTGGTTTTGTGCTCATCAATGCCCATTGACTCTGAATCCACTATCTGCGACTTACCTGGAAGCATCAGCATCCCGCTGTCAAGGATAGGCCTCACAGCACTGATTACTGTCCCATGATAAGCAACATTCCACTGCTCAAATATACTCAACTGCTCCGCCCTCGGTGGTGTTCTCAACACATATTTACACCAGCCAATTGGTTTGGTGTAAGTTCTGTTATCTGTACCTGCTTTTCCAGCAAACTCCTCTTGCCTCAGTTTGCAACAGTTGTCACAATAACACTTGTTGTATTTACTGTTAATATCAAAGTACCCATCTGAAAATGACAAGAGATTTCAGTAGAAATGTTTCAGAGTGCCAAAAATATCATAGTTAGTAGAAAAGACATTGCTTAATTAATTATCAATTATGGTGAAAATGGTAAGGCCATTTATAAAAAATTGTTTGTCTCAAAGCTCTCCACTCTTGAAAAACTAATGCAAAATGCAGTTTTATTTTAAATTATTTAATTTTTTTTTTTTCGTGTGTGACAGAAGCCATGAGCAGATGAGTGCTATTCTAAATGTACTCCCTCATATATTTACATGTCAGATACAAAATGAAAGTTAAGATTGGCCTTTTTTAAAATCAAAAACAGATTAAAGAACCAATTTAATTAAATGTTATGTTGCAAGTAAATATAAAAGCAGTTCATATGGATTTGTTGTCAATTATGAAGAATATTTTTCAAAAAAAATTAAAAACGGCAAAAAAAATATTTTTTTCGACTTTTTGAAAAACTAACGCGCACACTAAAACTAACGCGCGCGGGAGCTTTGAGACAAACAATTAATTTTATGTAGCCTAAGTAAAATATTTTTTATCCATTTGCACATCTGATTTTGGTAGTATACAAAAACATATCCTTTCTACATCATAAAATGATTGATGAATAGCTCCATCTGTAGTAAGCATTTATACAAAAAAAACGTCCACATTTCTATTGGGTTCAAACAACTGCGATATGGTTTAGAAATAATATCAAGACAACTCAATGAAATAAAAAAAAAATCTATATCAGTAAAATACAAAAATAAGGCTAAATAAAATTAATTGTTTGTCTCAAAGCTCCCGCGCGCGTTAGTTTTAGTGTGCGCATTAGTTTTTCAAAAAGTCGAAAAAAATATTTTATTTGCCTTTTAATTTTTTTTTTGAAAAACATTCTTCATAATTGGCAAACTCCTTTTATATTTAACTTGCAACATAAAATTTCTAATTAAATTGGTTCTTTATTCTGTTTTTATTTTAAAAAGGCCAATCTTAACATTGATTTTGTATCTCACATGTAAATATATGAGGGAGTACATATGAAACTATTTTCTATCTAGAATAGCACTCATGACTTCTGTCACACACGAAAAAAAAAATCTAAAATAAAAAAAATAAAAATGAAAATAAAACCGCATTTCGCATTAGTTTTTCAGGAGAGGAGAGCTTTGAGACAAACTATCTTTTTTAAACGGCCTAATCTTAAAAAAAAAAATATATATTTTACCTGGTAGTCCCAGACTAGTCTTAAACCTCAAACATTGGTCATAGTATTCACAATTGACTCGACCAGGGGCTGGATTGATCTCTAACACAGGTGAGTTCTCCTTTAAATCTGAAAAAAAAGACATATTGCTTGTTAAAATACTTTTATACAATCTCCCTATTCGTTGATATGCACTCTACATGTCATTTAGCTAATCAGAACGCAAGAAAATAAAGTATGTGGAGTGGATTAAAAATTCACTATGCGTGTTGCGTTCTAGTTTGCATGACAGGCGTTTAATGTGTACAAATGTTACATTTTTTTTGTCGGGTGATGATTATTTAAGTTTAGCTTAGTTTTGAATTTTGATGACCATATTAAAATTAAAATCTAATTTCTTTTCACAAAAGATACAGTTTAATTTTTCTGTTGTGTATGAATTGGATTAATAGATTTGCATTCCATTATGTTCATAAAACAAAACAAAATCAATGCACTTGCAGTAAAATTTTGATTGTTGTGTCCAATTCACTCGGCCCCTATGGGCTTTGTAAATTGGACGCATCAAAATTGACTGCACGTGCATTGATTCCATCTCATTTTACTAGCGAAATGAAATGGATACTTACTAACCATCCTATAATCAGTAATGCACTCCCTGTATTGTCTAGTGCATAATGCAATTTCATACCCCATGTACATGCAACATACTTCGTCATGTGATTGAAGAAAGTCGTATCTGCAATGGCTGCCCTGAGTTATATATATTTGACTACTGTCACAAGAATGTGAAAAATCCATCAAAATTGCACTGTCTTATGTCAGTGGTTCTTGAAATGGTTCTTCAGGTGATACAACCATTTTAAGAACCACTTAACAGACTGGAGATTATACAGTGTGCAATCTAAATTAATGACAAACGGCAGCTATTGCAGATACGACTATGTGACACACTCTTATGCTGGTTTCAGAGTGTCTGCTGTGGTGGTCGTATGACCAGCGTGACATCAAAAATTTCAAGTGCGCAAACTCCACCCTGTTGCATCAGGAAAATTTTGCGGCAAGCCTGACAGATATATCGATTACCCTATCATGATGGTTGCAACGACACAATATTTTGAGTTGAAATAAATTCAACTTTTCTTGCGAAAGACCATCGAATTAATATGCAAATGTGTCGTGCTACATTAAGACAACTCAAAATGGCAAATGCTTGGTCGTCTGCCGCAACTACAGCTACTCTGAAACCACCTTTATGCTGCATCAGCTTAAATAACATACACTACATGTTCATTGGATAGCAAGCAGCATCCTGTATGTGTATAAGCACCGGAAAATGATGAGCTTGGTATATATTATTTCTTAAATCCATGAATATGGAATTTGTTAAAATTGAGTTTGACTAATGAGATACCAGAATTCATGTTCACTTAAGGATAATATACTAAACTATACTTTGATCAACGCCAAATGGGCGGACCTCTTCACATCGTGAATTGGTACAGCTGAGCGTGTGCATAGCTGAACACAGCACAACTGCAGGAAAACGCAGCGCGCATTGTATGTGTGAATCGCGCGTCAGTATCTACTTAATCATCTACACACATTGGATACGGGTCTTATTCCCGGTGAGTGCACTTGCAGGAGTTGAAACTCAGGATTTTTTTTTCAATAGAAGCATTTAGTCAGAAATTCTACATCATCTGCTCCTCACATTAAGTATTTAAAGTTGGGCAATTAGTGGGATTGTGTTTACTTGCGGATGTAGAAAAGCCTAATAACTCCTGCCTATTTAGTGTTGATCAAAGTATAGCAATGGATGCCTACCATTTTCTAGTGTAGCCTTCTCCCTTTCACCTTCATCTATGGCTCCACCTTGAGCTAGAGGTTCTGATTCACTATTGATTAGAGTTACCTACAGTGGAGAAAGAAACATAGGATAAAATCATATACTCTGGCCTACAATATCTTGTGTCATTCCAGATGATCTGAGTGTCATAGAGTAGTGGTTGGCAATGTCACTCTACACACATTGGATACGGGTCTTATTCCCGGTGAGTGCACTTGCAGGAGTTGAAACTCAGGATTTTTTTTTCAATAGAAGCATTTAGTCGGAAATTCTACATCATCTGCTCCTCACATTAAGTATTTAAAGTTGGGCAATTACTTTATGAGAGACCACTGTCCTTCATAGTGGATGTTTAAACAATCGGTGCCACAAACAGAATAGTTATACCTGTACATGTAATCACAGTCAGTATTGCAAAGAGTAGGGTGTTATACTCGTAATTTGTGTCAATCTCATCAGGGTCTATTGCTAAATTGATATATTTGCATAAACTATATTTTCACATACAAATCTATGAAATAATGTTAATTGTATCAAAGTACAAACTTTAAAGTGTGCTTTTTATTGATACCAAATCCAGGAAATTGAATTGAATGAATTTTTTGTTCGAAATCAAATAAAACTGATATGGTAATAAAGATCGGTATGTCATGTGCTTTTTAACGATTTCATGATAGATCAGTATGTGATGCGATTGAAACATTGTTTACAACCTGGTTTCGTTCAAATCTGGTCATCAAAAACTGCATGTGTAATAATAATCACTCAGTAAGGCCAGCACAATAGTTGAAAAATGAAGTCCCAAGGATTTGGTCTAGGCATTAAAGCCATTCATTGTCAAATAAATTAGATAAGATAAGATAAGATAATATTTATTGGAATTTCTTGCACTTCAACACATTAAATTACAAATCAAGAACATGAAAATATTACTTTACATATTCATTGACAAATAAAATACAGAACAAACACTGAAAATTATAACAAGAAGGCAAGCAATTCAGGATAGGAAGAATGGGCTAATTAGCCCAACCACATAAGTGCTCTCCTATCCTTAGTCAAAACATATATGTAAATAAAATTTCTACACAAAAATTATGTATAAATAATGAGGACTGTAAACAAATGATATCCAGTATTTGATTTAAAATACCATACAAAGCATAATAAACAAGATCATCTGAAATATGGAATACATGTATGTCAAAGAAACTAAATATATTACAAACTGCACCATGAATGAAATCAACTAATTAAGTAAAGCCAAATAATGACTTTTACAACCATCCTTAAAAAGGGGGAGATTGTTAACCAAATGTAAATTAGATGGTATTTCATCCCAAAGGCGAGGGAGAGAAATGAACATTGAATTAAAGAAGGAAGAGGTCCTAGACGATTGATGTAGAAGTCTGGCATTATTCAATCTGCTATGTTGAACTAAAGAGCATAAGGAGGTAGGGGCCAAACCATTCAAAATCTTGAAACCAAGAACAAGCCTAAGAATCTTGAAAGTGTCTTCAAGCCTGACTAAATCAAAGCTAAGAAGTCTTTCAGAGTAAGGAGGCCTAACATCAAATTATTGACAACATCAAGTTATACCTAGGTAGAAATGGACGACCTGTATCACAAATCCCTCTGCCTCTTGTCTTGAAACCTACCAGACTCCACAATTAACATGTGTGAGAATCATCAAAAACTAACACCAAGCCACAATTCTTGGACAATGTAAACAAAAATACATTGTAAAGGGCCCCATGCAAAAACCTGGGATGCTGGAGAGCCCTGCACCTTGTATTTTTGTTTATATAAGTTCAAATGTTTTGTAATGCATAACAATGCATTGTGTAAACGGTTTTGTTAATCCATGACGGCATGATTCTATGCACTGGATAATCGCAACTTCCAAGTTTGCAATCTATAAGAAAATCACATGAGCATGCTTTTGCTAAGAAGACAATAAACCTACTTTGATTGACAGGTCTCTTTTGTGGGGTAAGACAAAATTGATACTTTTTTGTCATTTACGATTTTGCAAACTATTGTAAACTAAAAGCTTCGTTTTTTACGAGATATTTTATAACAGATTTCAACTAATTTTATTGTCTGATGAATTGTGAGTTTACCAACCTGTTCACATTGTCCATATAAATCTACGACGGCAAAGCAAGTCGTTGGTAGATCTTGAGCTATGATCCCATAATCCTTCTTGTCTACAATTAGGCGTAAGTCACTGCCTTCTATTACTATGCCCACTGTACTGCCTTCACTGAGTTGATCTAAATTTACACCAACACTGCCTTTTACCTGAGGAGGACATAAAAATAATCATATTTATGATACAAGTTTCTTCCTATTCTGTTACAATTCTAAACACTAATCAATGCCTTTTAACCCTTGACTAACATAGGCCTCTGAGGTTTTTTCCCCGCAGCAAAAAACCCAGGCATTTGGGTAATCTCTTTTACATCCTTTGCGGTCATTTTGATAAAAAAATGAGGGGGTACCACCTAAGGCCTAAAATAAATAATTGCTTGATTGGCGCAACATAAAACAAGATGGTTCGTGAACCAGTAGTCTCGACTGTGTTATCGACCGCCTACTTTGTTGATCGCCACCTTTATCATCCATCATAATGGAACAATTTGACACCTTAGATGACCTTTTGACCTTGCCCTTGGATCAAACACTTTCTATGGTCTAAGTTTAATCCATGTGGTGTCAGGGGTTCATGAAATACAACCTTGACCTCAAAATGACCTTGGATGACCTCAGGTCAACTTTTGTGAACAATTTTGAAATTTGACCTCAAATAACCTTTTGACCTTGCCCTTGGGTCAAGCACTTTCTATGGTCTAAATTTTAAATCCATGTGGGGCCAGGGGTTCATGAGTTATGACCTTGACCTCAAAATGACCTTGGATGACCTCAGGTCAACTTTTTGAAAAATTTTGAAATTTGACCTCAAATGACCTTGAATGACCTTCACCGCACCCCTCAAAAAGGCACATCGCGTGTGTTAATCCCAAATCCCTTCATGTCACCAAGTTTCATTACCATAACCCTTACAGTTTAGGAGATATACTTAAAATATCAAATTACGCATAAATAAAGTACTTTTTATAAGATACTTCATTTACCCATTGCTTGGCAGGAGAACGTTGATTTTTCACACCACTGACCTACAGACACGTTGACGCATAGCTCATATTCAAGCAGGCATGACTTTAAGTGGGCTTGATAGTTTTGTTTTGATACTGAAATAAAGTGTTTCTAGATACGTTTTCATATGTTTTTCTGAGTTCCGCGCAATATGATAGACCATTTTTATTTAAGAATATGTTACCAGGAAGATGATTTTGTCCATGCACAGCCACCTATTTGTAGACAAAAATTCTGATTTGTGGTTGCAGAGTTATTGATTTTTCAAAAGTTTGCCAATTTTTTTGGAAGTGAAGAAAAGAGAATTTCAGATGTCTACAAGTTATGTGGACATCCATACACACTCAAGAATTTTTTAAATATATCTGTTAAATCACATGTAAATAAACAACAAGCGGCAAAAATAATGATTGTTTGGGTGTAATTTCTGCGCCTGTTCTTCCGCCTAAAGTAATTTTGATCAGCTCTTTATCATGCGGAACTAATCATCTTTAAATATCCCGCGCATGTGTGGGCGCAAAAAGCTGCAAAATAACACCTGTTGTGTGTGTGTAATATCCATTCAGACAATTAAAATATTGACCAAATTACTCTGTGTATTGACTAGAGGTGTAACTGGATTGGTGCCGTGACCTTGCTTGGCGAAAATAAAGAAACTAAAAGATTTATCCCCTATCCTGCGTTCTCCAAAATTAGTTAAATTAACGATACAAAAACCTTCATAACTTTGCAACGGAAGGTCGGATTTGAAAAATTCAAACGGGTTTGGATTCTTTAGATCACCTGCTTTCATTTAAAATTCATTTGAAGCAATTTGATTCAAAATTTAAAAATCACCTGAAGTGTCTATTTATATGCATAGTTTGCATTCAAATTGTATGCAGCACCAGTTCAGCTCCAACCCTACCCACTCACCAAATATCATCATAGGGCATACGGTTTCATAGATTTGCTCCGGACAAGAAATGCGGACGGCGGACAGTTTTAAGGAATGGTATGTCTCTTCCTGAAAAATTTTCAGGCGAGACAAAAAAATAGGGTAGGTCAGATTTCTTTTATTTTTTAAGTCTATGTTTCACATACAAGAACACAAAATGTACGACACAAACACAAAAACATCTTCACTTTTTCTGTAACACATCTTTTATTTGTCATTTTGAATGTCCTGTAAGCCATATCTTGGGCCCCCATGAATCGATTTCCATCAAATTTGGGATTTGGAGCTTTTTTACATGCTCAAAAAATAAAAATATTTAGGGTCCGTGTTAAAATAGGGTAGGTCGGGTTAAGTCAATGAAACAATTTTTTTTGGCCTAAGTTGGGGTTAGGGTTGGTCGTCAAAGTTGGGGTGTACGGTGGTTGTTGCAACCTGGTGACATTTTTGACAAAATTAAATCACCATTTTGAAAAATATATGCATGAGGCTGAAACCTCGCAGGCCATGTTAGAATTATAATTTCCCTTCTTAATTTGCAAAAAAACAGATGAAATTCCGTTATTTAGAAAAAAATTGATTTTGGTGGCCACTTTTTCCAAAATTCTGATTTTTCGACCTGAAAGACCTCTATGACGTCATAATTATGTAACACCTTGGCCGATTTGTGTGATCTTGGTATCGTTGGATAGGGAAGGACCATACCTATCGATTGATAGCAAGACCAAGTTCATAGGGGGTTCCATTTCAAAAATTTAGGGGACGGGGGTTGGAACAAACTCTTGGGCCGCTCCTCAGTAAAATAACAATTTTAATCACTTCAGGCCCATAGTTTTAACCAGAGATCTTCAAGTCAGTATTTTGTATAATAGACTCTGATTATAGCAATTTAATATTAGTAAAATTCTCATTGTGAAATCATGGTATATTGTTGTTAAAAGAGACTTTTTCAACTTCAAGCTGCCTTCTTTGGAAAAATTCCCCATGTTGATGTATTGACTTATGAGTATAAATTAATAACAAAAAAATTGTCTACATGCAGATGTATCGTATTTTCAGGACCTACTTTATGTGTGTTATGGAACACTGCATCACCCTGTACAATCCAGGCATATTTCTTGACAGCACTAGCCGTAGCTGGGAAGTTGAGTCGCTCTGGTGATAGGCCAACAATGCCTACTTTAAGTGATGAGGTCCAGTGACCATTCAATTTATCTACTCTAATCTGAAAATGAGAATTAAAGCAAAAAGATTAACTTATGATTAAGATTTGGAATAGCAGGAACTCTGGGATGTATTTTCAAGCATTTTTCAAACATCTTACATGTCAGTATTTAATAATTTTGTAAACATCATCTTTGGGAATTATGTACACTAGTTCTTCAAACAGGATTCCAAAAACTAACTAAGTATGGTTTAAATGATACAACAATTTACAAAGTTTTTCACTAAATATCACACACTACCTGGAAGTGCTTTTTTGTAAATGACAATAAAATGTAAAGCAAAGTAGAAGTCTGAAAACATTTATTTATTTACATTCAAAGATGATCTGGATTTGATAAACAATCATAACTGCATGCAAAACTCTTACTGCTAAAATAGTTCAATTACACAATTCAATCCCATTTTTTGTATTATAACTTGTAATGTAAAATAAAAAAAGTGTACAACTCACTTCAAATAGTTGATTTCTTGGCAAGGGTCTATGGCTGATAACTATAGCTTGATTGTAGCTAGCTGTTCTTTCTGCGGTGAGTTTGTCTTCACTTAGCTGGATATTTTTACCATGATTGATATGGAATTGATAGGCTATCGCTGATAGATCTGAACAAGTTGATTCATCCTGGAAAAATAAATCAATAATAAAGAATTTTACACTTGCTGTTTCTTTTAATTTTTATTTGAGAGAACATCAACATGAGCATTAAGGTATTTTCCAAGTCTGAGGATAAAAATGAGTAAACTAATAAAATACTCAAATAATCATTCATTAAATCAATGAAGATAGCAAAATAAATTTGACGTTAAAATATATTTCATCAAAAAATGATTAACAGACATGACGAAGCATATGTCTTTGTAGAGTATGATCATGGAGATTGTAAGCTTAACATTTCGTCAGTTTATTTAATGACAACAAGTATGCTAGTTTCAGTAAAGTCTAAATATCATTCCTCTATAACCATTTGTATCCATTTCTTCTATAAGAT
>JXSR01S007099.1:0-12980 GCA_000969725.1 Ophiothrix spiculata | reverse complement strand
AGGTACCAGACATAGACATTATCATTATTTTTCATTTATTTTCTTACCTTTGGTACATCTGTGCAGGCTATTCCCTTATCTTCTCCTTCTAAATATACATGCATTGTACTATCAGAACACCGCTTCACTCCTACTCGCTGACCAACCTTAAAGAAGAAATTAAATTGGAGAAATGCAACGACTATTAATTTGCTTGCTGTCGTCAGTTTATTTAATGACAACAAGTATGCTAGTTTCAGTAAAGTCTAAATATCATTCCTCTATAACCATTTGTATCCATTTCTTCTATAAGATAAGTATTCTGCCATTTATTCCCCTTATTTTTAGTCCCATGATCACAGAATTTTTCCATGATTTTGATAAATTATCACCACAAAAATCTTGACTTTCTGCATATGGTTTCTCTCATGTCCCTCTAACACAGAATATAAATCAGTACTCTTTATTGTGTAAACCCTGCATCTGCTGATTTACACTTTCTCTGATTTTTGTTTAAATACTTTTATCCCAATTTTGATTTGGAAATCAAGAATTTATCAATAAAAGAAGAACTTGTTTGATTTTCATCTGATGAATATGGATTGTTGTCCAAACATCTCTCTGTATCCAATCATGTTCTTCACAAATTTTGACTCATACTAGCGACAAAAAAATTGCACACAGCATAACCCGGGTGCTGTAGTAGGGGAAAATATTGTCCCCTGGGTCTCATTTATTCTGTCCCACCAGGAGCATAAAGTCAGGAACCATAGGGTAAAAAAAACCCGTCGCCCGCTTAGTAAAAAGTTTGGACAGTGTCATGTACAAATTCCATAAATCTCTAAGAAATGATGAACAATTTGAATTCCAATTTCTGATTTTTACAATCAAAGAGTTTTAAAGCTACAAATGAAAAGGATGAAACTCTTTCATAACAATAATTATACTAACCTTTCACATGGATACAATCTGATGCCATCAGCTAAGTAAAATGTAAGAGAAGTTTCATCTCGTCATGTGAGTGCAAGAAAGTCATATCAGCAATGGCTGCCTAAAGTTATTTTTATTTTAAACTTTGTCACAAGAATGTGAAAAATCCCTCAAAAATTCCTTGTCTTATGTCAGTGGTTCTTGAAATGGTTCTTCAGGTGACGTTCTTCAGGTGACACCGTCACCTGAAGAACCATTTCAAGAACCACTGACTCAAGATTGGATATTAGACAGTGTGCAATCCAAATTTATGACAAATGGCAGCTATGACTTTCTTGCACTCACATGACGATCTAATCCTTTAATATTGTATTTTTATCCCCATCACATATGATCCCTTCATGAAACCTTTTTAAGGTACATCTTTTTCCATCTTACCTCTTTTTCTGAATCGGACTCGCTACTGGAAGACACTGATGGCGCCCTCACAGGCTCTATATTTGACAGAGACGAAGTACTAGTAATGCTGACTTTTTCCACCACACCATATAAATCTACTACTGCATAACATCCCTGTACACAATAGAAATCACATGAAGATGGTCACTGATATATAGGGTCGACTCAAAGTTCGTAATAAATTAGTTTAATTAAAAATATCAAGGTGGATTTATAGTGATCATAAGGCACAATTACAAAAAACTTGTGCATTTTAAAACATTCTTCTAAAACAAAATGCCAAAATAGATACAGAATGGTTACAGGGACAATTCACAAAATAAAACCTAGACTACTTTTTTTTTTTTTGAAAAACAAAATTCATGAAAAAATAAACCCAAGTGGTGACCTACTGTTTGTGGATGTATTATTTCTTTAGACCATACTCTGAGTGTAGATATGGACCATCACAATTTTGAAAATGTGCACTTGCATCGTAAACCACTGCATAAAGGCTACCCACATTAGCATTTAAGAAACAAGTAGAACTTGGGTTTACGTGATGTGTAAAATATGTCCTCGTTGAATGTGGCCAAAGTTTACCCCATTTGAACTCCTGTTATGACCTTGTGACATTATTAGGCCTTACAAATTCTCATAAGTAGGTGTAGAAATGTCAGCTTCTCTCCTCCCTAACCATCTGAACCTGGAGAGGACTCAACATCCCAAGTGACAATCAATCAACTCCTGATACACCATGTGCTAACGCTAAGTGAACTATATGCCATCTGGACATTCAGCACTGGCCAAAAGCTGAAGATTTCCAAGCAGAGGCTGGTGTGCAAGTACAGGAGTGATGCATCTTTTTTTAGATAATGCTATTTAAAAGTCTTTTTTAATTTGGAAACAAGGTTTACCCCATTTGAAATTCTTTGACCTTGAATGACCTCTGATGATTTATCAATGATAATTTGTAGTGGATAGAAGAATAATGCTAAATAAAACGTCATGTTTACTAGTGTTCCATTCAGTTTCCTCAAACAATTATATGCTCAATATGATCTTCAAACAGAAAACAACCTGTGAGTGTCACTTTAGTATTCCCGGCTATATATTGACCAAGATTTAAAAAAACTTGTCTTTCTGAATCAGTTTAAGTTCCAAATATCATAAAAATGCTGACTCCTTTAATATTGTGACTGTCATTCCGGGAGGTACCAGACATAGACATTATCATTATTTTTCATTTATTTTCTTACCTTTGGTACATCTGTGCAGGCTATTCCCTTATCTTCTCCTTCTAAATATACATGCATTGTACTATCAGAACACCGCTTCACTCCTACTCGCTGACCAACCTTAAAGAAGAAATTAAATTGGAGAAATGCAACGACTATTAATTTGCTTGCTGCGGTTATACTTACTCAGAGTTCGTTGCCTAGCAAGTGCCCACCACTGACTTTCAAAAATTTTAAAATTTAGGAATCATTAAGCGTAAATGCAAGTTTGATATGAAAGGATACTTTGTGGTATAGATGAGTTTGGCCAATCAACATTATCAATTGAACGGGGATTTGAGGTGGGGTTTTTTTTGTTCCTTATTGGCTTTCCGGTCTACTCCTCCATTGTACTTTTATTTTGGCTGTTATTTTGATGTGTTGTAAATTTTTAATGGAAATAAAAGATTACTGATTACTGAAAGATAAGATTTCACTACTTCACCTTTAACCATGTAGTATTTGTATAACACCTTGACTTTTGAATATTCAACCTCAATGGGCAGCAGATACATGGAAAGCAGTTAGCATCCTTTCTGAAGTACATCTATAAATGATGGCAAATTGATAAGAAGTTTGGACTAGGAAAGTAGACCAAGACAGCTCAGGATTGTTGAGACTGGGGAAGCTTGTAGTCTGCAGCTTTTCAGCTGATTATGATGAAACAACCAGATCTCTGAATCTATTTGAACAAGATTATTGAAAAACTTACTTGTAACCTCTCTAATGTAGGAGCAAAGTTTTCCCTATGAATGTGTCCATTAATCCTGATCTCTGGGCCCATCATCAGCCAGGTTTTCTTGTCTAATGCTGTGGCTGAATTGGGCAAACACTGGCTCTCTGCAAGCTCTTCTGGGTTGAAGGTTGTCAGCCCTATGCACAATGACCCTGACCATGCTGGGCAAATTTTGTCGACTTGAATCTGTGAAAATAATATGAATAATAGTATTGCAATTTTTCATTTTTCACAATAGACAAGCAAAATGCGAAACATGTTTAAAACAGTTACCAATATGCTATGTAAAAAAAAAAACATGTGCACAAAGAACATACCACATTTATGGATTCATTACAAAAATACATATTTGGAGTAAATTAATTCAAGGAGGGGTTCTTACGCAACACATACTACAATATGTGAATTTTCAATTCACAAAAATACAAATTTTCAAGAAAAGAAGACCCATCTATGTACTATATTGTGAAAAATTATTCAAAAATCAGTTTTTAAACTTTTTAAAATTTGCTACTTTGAAAGGAAACCTATCAAAGTAGCAAATTTTTCATTTTGTGAAAAATGGGACCAACTGAGATACCTGAGGGACTAATTCTGCTATACCCATGTTTGTGGCAGATCTCTGCAATGTTTTTTTGTAACGAGTACTAATTCTTCTAGCAACCCTAGATGAGCTAAATATGTATGATTCCATTACTGTAGCATAAAACTTGGCAGCAATATTTTGTGCATTTAACTCGGTCATTTGAAGCTTAGAATATGGTTATCAAATTTGTAAAAATTTAACTAGCATATAATATGTAATGTATTCTGGGAAAATCTACCGCATGATGAAACCTATTGTTTCTTTATTTCAATACATCTCAATAATGTGATTCGATATGATTCAGGACATTTACTAAAAGAAAAATCAGGACTTATGAAGTAAGTAACATGTACATCCAGTTATATCAATTATAATATGTTCTAATTTTGTAAACTGGGTGCCTCCGTCCACACGCCTTGAGTTTTCGGAGGCATCCATGTCTCTCATACACTTGTATGAATCTTCTTTTATTATACTCAGATGTATATTATTATAATACACAATGACAAATGATTTATATTAACTTACATACTTAATATGTATTTTTTGTGTATGATGAGATAAAACAAATAAATGAAATGAAATTAAAATCTCGCTTTGTGAAGCGTTAACCAGATCTTGTTATTTCAATATAATTTGTATGTTCGGGCCAATGAAATTTACATGTGAAGGGTTATCCTGGATTTTATCACATATGAGCTAACTTAATGCTTAGTTTGTGGTTAACAGTCAAAAAAGTTTAGAAAAACCTAACAGATCCACTTACCTCAAAAAGTTCCCCTGTCTTCATTGGATGTGCACTAAACAGTAAGCCATTATCAAAATTCTTCTTGCGATTTGCAGCAGAGTTGTCTTCTGATAACGTTACGTTCGATCCATGGACAGGTTGGTAGAATTTGTGTTTCAAGGTTGCAACTAGAAAAAATTGATAAAAGGAAGATGAAAAAGGTATGAAAATATCAGTATTCATTTCTGCATTTTAAATATTTTTGTTAGCGGATAAGGGGCAATGTACAAAAGGTAACCATGGAACAAAATATCACAAATCATTGTAAACAAGCAGCTGTCAACTTTAATCAACCTTTTAACAGAAAAAAGCAATTTTCCCACATTCAGAGGTGAGGTGAGGTGATAGGGTTTAAAACACATCAACACTTCTGTGTTATTTAGTGTCATAACATTTTTTTAATCGGTACATTCAATATTAACTTTGTCACTAAGTTATAGCTAGGCTTTCCAATGTCTGTTCCTTTATCTTGAGTTCTTTCAATGGATTTTTCAATATTTGTTCTTTCAATAGTCTCTTCAGATATGTACATAGTCTATACAGTCGATAAGAATGTGTTTCACAATCAACAGTTTCGAAATATCATCTTCATTTCATCAAAACGCTATCGCTCCCTATTCATCTAGATTCACTATATATGCTTTACAAAAATGATAAATTCTACATCAAAGTTATGATTGTCCAGCTTGAACCAGCTGTAAAGTCAGAGTCGGGTCATTTTCACTTTTGTACATATCTGCAAAGTCTGTATTATGAGGATTAAAATGACTCCTCTATGACCTGTACCCGACATCTGCAGGTGAAGTTATTGTGTGTTAAAGTTTGTTGTGGGTATATGATAAAACTGAGATAAACACATTCAAAAACTAGTAAGCTATATGCTTTTCTGTTGATGGTCCTTTTACAATGTGGATTTTTTAGTACTTTTAGTAGTTTTTATTAAATAAAACTTTGTGAATCTGCCAAAAAAAATTGATTTAACCAAATATCGACTTTTGCATGTATTTTCACCTGTAGCGCAAAATGAAGTTTGTCGACTAATATTATTAAATAATTGTCTGTAGAAATGTTGTGATATTAATTAAGAAGATGAACTATTAGCTGTATCACATCATAAAAATTGGCACTGAATTATTGGTATTCTATGTTCTGAACAAAAATAGATCTTGATACTCACATAATTAGAATTTGCGTAGTTAAAGCATCTTTAAGAATTTTGGTTTATGGCAATACTACCTTCCATTGAGAAATTACATGTATACAATTAAATAGTTGCTGGTGATACCCAAATATGAATCCATTTGAAATCACGACTTGAAAAGTCATGACTGAAGCTAGTAGTTCAAATTTCACATAATGAAAACAGGAAATATAACATTACAACATTTGGTTCGACTTGACTTATATCCAAGATATCATACAGTCATGTTTCCTATGTGCTCATTACTCATGTATTGATCTAGTTCAAATCTTCATGTGAATACAAGAAAGTTGTATCTACAATAGCTGCCATTTGTCATTAATTTGGATTGCACACTGTCAAATCTCCAGTCTTGGGTCAGTGGTTCTTGAAATGGTTCTTCAGGTGACACTGTCACTGTCACCTGAAGAACCATTTCAAGAACCACTGACAATAAGACAGTGACATTTTGAGAGATTTTTCACATTCTTGTGACAAGTTGGAAAATAAATATAACTTAGGGCAGCCATTGCAGATACGACTTTCTTTCACTCACATGACGAAATGTTGATTCTCTCTAAACTTTCTTTATTTGTGACATGATCAAGAGGAAAGAGTCACATGTCGGAAATACTGATCTTGAGATATAGAGCAATAAAGGCAGAAACTTCTTTTTTTTCTTCTTTTTTTTTTAAGTTCAAAAAATTATCACATCTCTGAAACCAGATGACCAATCCAGATGGGATTTGGATCAAAATGTAGCATTTATGATGCACTGTTGGGTTATATTATAAAATAAAAAATGAAAATGGCTGACATGTGACTAATTTTCCTTGATCTTGTCACATATGTGTTTGTCAATGTTAAATTTAAACATCATGAAAAAGATCAAGATGAAACTTAACCCCTCACAAGCACTCACATTTTATAATGTTAGAATAGCATTATTAGCACCAAATAGGAAACTGGGCAGGGCTGGCACCGTATGCAGCGGGTTTGTACCCATCCTTTTTATTTTTAACCCACCCTTTTTATTAAGACACCCTTTATGCTGAAAATTTTCAGAACCCACCCTTCTTTAGAAACTTTTTCATTCTGATGGTACTTTGGTTCATTAATTAAGCCTAGTTCTGCAATGTTGAAACATACAACATCATCCTTTTGCTACTGATATGCTCATTCTAATTCTCAGTGCTTCTCATAGGGATGCCACTTGGGTACAGAAAAAATAGGAAATTAGTCTCGATAGATTACTAATTTCAAGCAGAGGGAGAAAAGCTTCCACTTGGAGACTTTTTGAAATTCTGATTTTAAAAAAAAGGGAAAATGATCAAAAATGATCAAAAATTAGGAATTCTTACTAAAAAAAGGAAAACTGGCATCCCTGTTCTCAGCATAATTTTAGTTTTTAGTCATAGGGTAGGCAACCCTATGCTTTTTATTTCAATCCCATCCTTTTAATCAAGACACCTTTACACTGAAAATTTGCTGAACCCCACCCTTTTGACAATTTCTGGATTTTTCTAGACCCACCCATTCTAAGGCATGTCACGCATACAGTGGCTGGGTGTAGCATTTGGAATGACATGTGCATAAGTCATGTTCGTGACTTGTTTTGAAATATTACGAGCCAAGGAACTGTCTCAAATGATTAAACTGAGATGATTAATGCATAGGTCATGCATAGCTATCAAAAAGTCAGCATTATACAGATTTATACTACAAAGAGTAAAGCATCATGGCTTCACGTATTCTTTGTGTATTTCTGGTATTAGCACTTTTTGTGTTCTGTGATTCTAATCCAATCAAACTACCGACTGAGGAGACTGGTTGCTACGGCACAGAATGTTCGTATTCTTATGATTGGGATAATTCTGCTACTATGATTCAACTGCCTGAAAATTTCACTGAAAATGTGATCATGTATTTATCTTCTATGGCTAGGAATCAGGATCTTATTGTCAATGCACTTGCAAGTATGATTGAAAACCAGAATCAAGTGAAAGACAAGTTGGAATCCTTTCAAGAGAGTCATGAAAGAGGGATAACTGTATTTGGTGATATATCCGATAAACTTACAGAACAAAATAATAAGCTGCAATCCATTCAACAAAGTCATGAAAGTGGGATTACTGTATTTGGTGATATATCTGATAAACTTACAGAACAAAATAATAAGCTGCAATCCATTCAACAAAGTCATGAAAGGGGGATTACTGGGTGATATATCTGATAAACTTACAGAACAAAATAATAAGCTGCAATCCATTCAACAAAGTCATGAAAGGGGGATTACTGTATTTGGTGATATATCCGATAAACTTACAGAACAAAATAATAAGCTGCAATCCATTCAACAAAGTCATGGAAGAGGGGTTACTGTATTTGGTCGTATATCTGATAAACTTACAGATATACAGGCTGTGGCACATGGGAAATTAACACCAAAAGATTGTTATGATGTTTATCATTTTGAAAATTCCAGAGATGGAACTTACACAATAACTCCAGTTTTTGGACAAATGTCTCGTAGAGTGTATTGTTCAAGTGGATGGATGGTGATCCAACGGCGATTTGATGGATCTGTTGATTTTTATCGATATTGGCGGGACTATGTTAATGGATTTGGTGATTTAAATGGTGAACATTGGGCTGGATTAGAGCTGATACACCTCCTCACAAAGACTGGGAATTGGCAGTTGCATATTAAACTTGAAGACTTCTATGGTAATACAGCATATGCAATCTATACGTCATTTAGTGTAGATGGCGCTGATGCTAAGTACACCTTACGTTGTTCTTATAGTGAAGGCAACGCAGGAAACTCTATGTGGCAGAATTATAAGCAGCCATTTTCAGCAAGAGACAGAGATAATGATGCTGCTGATAACATTCATTGCGCACAAAGTCGCAAGAGTGGATGGTGGCATGGCGGGTGCACCAATGCAAATATAAATTCTGTTTTTGAAGAGGATTATAGCTCTACTTCCCTAACATGTATTTCATGGTATACTTGGAAAAATAGGGCAGAATGTTTGAAAAGCAGCACAATGAAGATAAGACGTGTTCTTTGAACTTGTTCAGCCCTCTCTTGACAAGAACCATATCTGCATATGCAGACTTTATTACACGAGAAAGTAACTGATGGAACAAGCTACGAAAATAGACTCAATAGGTCATTTTTAATATTTAGAACTCAACAATGATGTCATGTCATAAACTCAACTGTGTTCATCTGTTGAATTTGCGTCAGATGCTTGGCTGAAATTTACCTAACTTATTGTACTTGAAAAAGCATAGCTACCGTAATAGTACAAGCACTGTAATGACTAATGAATATAAAATTTACAATGACTATAATGACAAATGCATATGAATATGATAATACAATGACTGCATGGTAAACCGTACTACCCACAATAATATGCAGAGGTATATTTTACAATGTACATGCACTACAGTAGTTCTGCATAAGGCAAAGAATTTTGTTGTTGTTGATTTCCCTTTCCAGACCAAACCAAAAAATTGATTTTTTCTTTTAAGTATCTAAATTCTCAATTTTGAGAATTTTTATGAGTGTAAATCACTTGCTTTCTCTAAAATGTTTTTTTAAACCTATGAAAACCAATATACACCCATAGATTGTAGCCCACCTTGCAATCCAAATCTGAGAGATTGTGTCTGAATGCATCTGATAGAAACAAGGTTTCATTGGGCGGTTCAGTGGTGTGTCCAGGGCATGGCTTTGGGAGCTGAAGCCCGCCGCAGAGTTGCAAAAATCATGTAAAATCATCCTAAATTTGACAAGTTTTGACACTTATCCCCCTGCACAAATCACCAAGCCCCTTTAAGCCCCTGCAAGGAAAAATCCTGGGCATGCCATTGCGGTTCGTGCACAATGGTGAAATAAACATCCAGATAAAAATATCACAAATGTAAACTTATGTTTCATTCAATTTTATTTAAAAAAAATAAATATTTTAGAATCTTTTATATGTTAGAAATAAAAATATAAAAAAAATGTTTTGTATTTGGCATTAACTTTATTGCTTGAAAAATACTTGTGTATGAACTGGTAGATTTCCATCAACATGGTGGTCAGCTGTCAAAGATACATAATACTTTGCAGCAAGGGGTCAACTAATGACATTGACCAGATATTTAGGGATTTGCTTAATTCTGCTCTGTTTGAACCCATGCGTATCAGTGAGGTATGCAATTCTAAAGGCTGAAACGGCTCATGGCAAACTATCCTTGTTTTACGTATATGATTTAGCATACAGACATTAAAGGAAAATTTGGCCCAAGTCCAACCTACGTACTAAATATAAGTGCAGGCCACATATGGTTTCTGAGATAGAGCGGCAAATTTTGGCTAAACAACATGGAACACCCCCACCACACCACAGCACCCCCACATATATACACCACACACTATCACAACATCTCCCTCACTTGGAGCTTAACCCTTGTCCTCCGAAGGGGTGGGGGTTGCAATCCCGCTAAGGTTTTTATCCCCGCTACATAAAAACGTGAAAGCAACCGACCCCAGGCATTTGGGTAATCACTTTTACATCCTTTGCGGTCATTTTGATGGAAAAAGTAGGGGGTACCACCTACGGTGAGGTTAGGGTAGGCCGTCAAAGTTCTGGTATAGGGGGGGGGGGGGGGGGGGGTTAAACCCGGAAATTTTAAAGTTGCCATTTTGAAAAATGTATGCATGCTATAATATAATTACAAGACATGTTAGAATCATCGTTTCCCTTCTTTATTAAGAGATTCACTATCCTTGAGCTTACTTAAAAACACTAGCAAAGTTTCATTTCAAGAAAATGATCAAAAATTTGACATACTGTATAAGTGGTATTTTTCGCGCTACCTTTTCGCGCAAAATTAATTTATCGCCAAAATTACTGTGTATTTGTTACAAAGGAAGCTCCATACTCGGCCAATCTTCACGTGCGCGAAAATAAAAACGTGCGAAATGGTCCAAAATTGGCTGTGCGCGAAAATTACTGAGCGAGAAAATATTGGCGTTTACAGTATATCCATATATTTTGAGGACAATCAGACTTCTGGAAATCGAGTGAAGTTCATTGAGGTGTTATTTTACTCCTTATATCATGGTCTTTGCAAATAATTAAAAAAATGAAAATGATAAGAGGCTGCATTTATGGCTGGTTTGGGATGGACGGTCACAAAAATGTTCACTCATTTAAAGCATATTATAAGATTTGGTTCAAAAATAGAGATTTGAGTTAAAACTTTGTTAAATTAATAATACCTATATTAACAATATCTACCAAACCAAACCCACTCAGTCAAAAAATTCAAGGATGATAAGGGGCACCCTGTTGAGAGGATCATATAGTTTTGTTTTAATTTGTATGTTAGAAACAAAAAATACATCGCGGTCCCCGGACCGCTAGTGTCGTCTGTCATCGCAGTTTGTCAATGATGTACAGGTCCCGGGTACAGGTTTGCATTTGGGTCAAGAGCTATCCATGGTCCAAATTTAATCCATATAGGGTCATGGGTTCATGAGCTATAGGCTGTGACCTTGAAATGACCTCGGGATGACATCAGGTCAACTTTTTGAACATTTTTAAAAATTTGACCTCAAATGACCTTGAGACCTTGACCTTGGGTCAAGAGCTATCCACGGTCCGAATTACATTAATATAGAATCAAGGGATCATGAATAATAAGCGGTGACCTTGAAATGACCTTGAATGACCTTAGGTCAACTTTTTGAACATGTTTGAAAATTTGACCTCAAATGACCTTTTGACCTTGGGTTAAGAGCTATCCATGGTCCAAATTTAATCCATATAGGGTCAAGGGTTCATGAGTTATAGCTGTGACCTTGAAATGACCTCGTGTCAACTTTTTGAACATTTTTGAAAATTTGACCTCAAATGACCTTTTGACCTTGACTGACCTTGACCTTGGGTCAAGAGCTATCCATGGTCCAAATTTAATCCATATAGGGTCAAGGGTTCATGAGTTATGGCCGTGACCTTGAAATGACCTCAGATGACCTCAGATCAACTTTTTTAACATTTTTGAGATTTGACCTCAAATGACCTTTTGGCCTTGAATGACCTTGACCACACCCCAAAAGTTTTGCAGCGCAAGTTAAACCCGAGACCCTTCATGTCACCAAGTTTCGTTACCGTAGGCCATACGGGTCCGGAGATATAGGCACAATGAAAAAGGTTAACATTGTTAACCATGACAGACAGCCACACACACACACACATACTACCAAAGTAATCCCTATGTGTCTATTCCTTCAGACGACACAAAAACTGTATATTGCATCAACATTTACTGAGATTCCTAGCTTGACCTTTGACCTAGGGTCAACTTACCTGTCAGTACTGAGTTGAGTGAATCTTGTAGTGATAATGCTGATAAATGATTGTCTATGGACACTGGTGGTCTTAAGGTGACTTGTGAACATTGGCCGTATAAATCTATCACTGCGTATACACCTAGGAACAAATTGAAAATATAACATACATTGGAATTGATAGCATTAAAATAAATTTGATTAACAATATAAATTATATGATTATCTATGGACAAGGTGGTTTCATTGAAGTGACTGGTGAACATTGACTAATTAAAAATATCACCTATACAATCAGTTTACACTCAGGCCTGGGTTACATTTTCACAAGCCATTTTTTGATCTACCTCGTCTAGGTAGAAGTGTAACTTGGCATTAGCAGTCCATATAATGAAAAATCATAATGTGATCTTTTCAGCATTATTGTCTCCTGGAAACAAATAACAGCACAGACATGTCAAAGTTGGTGTTGGTCATGCTTTGGCTAACCGAGATTTATTCTCTTCTTTCATCATAGCCATATACAATATTAATTAATTTTTTCGGTAATGTATGATAGACTTTTTTGTACTCTCCAGACAGCACGGACTGAAGAAAGACTCCAAGACAGTCCAGTCTAGGATTCTAGCTTTGTAGTACATTCAGAGATCAAACCTTTATATTTATGGAAATTCATATTTATCAATAATTTGATAATTAAAGAAATCAAATG
>JXSR01S007098.1:78047-93669 GCA_000969725.1 Ophiothrix spiculata | reverse complement strand
GGAAATAAAGGATTCCAATACAGTCTTAAAAAATGATGTCATGTTTCTAAACTTGTTAAACATGCAAGAATACTTACAAGTAGTGTTATTTAAAAACCGCTAGAAGTGACCGTAACAATACTGCAGTAGTTGTAACAACCGAGTATCAAACTTTTATCGTATCTCTCTTAATATTGCACCAATGAAACTCATTGACGCATCAAATTGCAGTAAAATTTTCCAGGTACATCATTAGTAATAGTAACATTTTATCCATATAAATATTGTTGTTTTTCAAACATCAGTCCAGTCAACTGAACTCCAATCCACTCCATTCTAAACCAGTATCCCTCTAGGGTTGCTGAGAAAATACGTAATTATGTTATGCATTCATTAAACCTTTGATGCTATTTCCATCATTAGACATTCATGACACGTGCGCATCATGTAACGTGAAATCATGTACTAATCTTACCCTTTATTGTTAGAACAGAGGAGATCACAGGAATTCCCCAATAGTACCTTGAGAATGTTGAGTGTCCTCTTCACCTTTAATGACCACGGGTTTCAACTAGATGATCAAAATAGCTCCATTGCCACGTCCCCTGTCGCCCACTTATGCATGTCTCCTCGGAGTCTCCTCTTACCAGGGTCTTGCCTCGTGACTAAAAATGTGATGCAAAAGTCGCATTTGAGGTTCTAGTACACAATAAAGCAAAAATATTTCAATAAACCTGTAAACTTATCGTATCTCATCTGACGTCTGGTCATTGAGGCTAAGTGGACACTTAACATTCTTAAGGTACTGTTGGAACATTCATATAATAAGTAGTACATGAATTCTCTTTGCATGATGCGCACATGTCATGAATGTCAATTCGATAAATAATAGCATCATAAGTCTCATGAATGCAGAAAATAATTACGCATATTTACTGCAATCTAATGTGAATTCAAACCATAACTATTTCGAACCATTTCATATTGATCCTTACAAATCGATAACACATTTGTGATGGCTCACAATATTATTCTACAACCATCTATAGAAGAAGGATGTATAGTAATTTTGGCAAATTTTAAGTTCTCGAACTGCTGTAGTATACGATCATTTTCCCACATTTAACCATTTTTGGGACACCTGGTACATGGGATATACGATGTTATCAGATCTTTTGAGACTTAATTGAAATTTTAATAGAATTTTATTTTGAATTTTGAACAACAACCTAAATTGTATGAACTAAAAACATGTGACATATAAACCTCTTAATATTTTAAAGAAATAAGAATAATTTAGAAAGTTGATCTTATACATATACTGAAGCATCTATCATGTTATCATGTATTCCAAACAATATAGGATATGAGAATTAGATACTCGATACGAATTCATAACAAAACGAGGTAAACTAGACAGATTTTTAAAAAATAAAAATAGGTTATCTGATGAATAGATTGTTACAAAATCAAATATTATAGCTCTATATTTTAACAAAGAAAACATTATCCTATCTCGAAATATTAGCAAGAAAATGCAAAATAATTTTTTTGTTTCGAGTTGAAAGATGTAGAATACGGTTGCCTTAGATACTCTTATGTCTTTTTTGTTTTTGTTTTGTCTGTTTTCACCGACATTCTTCACAGAAACTTTGCGCTAGTTTGCTTTAAAGTCATCTTTAAATATTACATTTTTATAATCGAAACTGGAGACCAAGAACTCGGACACATGTTTAACATTTTTGTTTAATCTTAACCATGCATAGCATTCTTAATGATATAATAAGTTGTTACGGTGGTGACGCTAGACTTTTATGACCGAACTCCTCATCGACTTAATCTAGAGATTGTTAAGTAATTACATCTTCTTTGTCCAAATATTTTACCTGTAAAATCATTTTTATTCCATCAAAATAAAATTCTATTAAAGTTTCGATTAAGTCTCAAAAGATCTGATATCCCATAAACCAGGTATCGTAAAAATGGTTACATTTCGGAAAATGATCGTATGCAAAAACTACAGCAGTTGGAAAACTTGAACTTTGCAAAAATTATTAAACACCCCTCTTCAAGATGGTGGTAAATATCATAGGATCATTATTTTGTGAGCTATTAACAAATATAGATACAAACTTGAAGTTTCATAAAAGTTCGTCCAGTCATACTGTATTTTATTTCGTGGTCTGATATGATAATAAACATAATAAAGTATGATGACTATCTCCTGCCTGAAAATCATTTTAATCCTCTTTATCATATAAATTTCATTTTTTTTAAATACGGATATAAGAGAATTAAAGTCATATATCATAAGATATTATAAAGTAAAGGGTTCCGGAGGTACAAATCAAGATCAGTATATGTGTCTTTTCACGAGGACGCCGCTTACTACAGCCAAAGCAAGAATCAGTACCCCGTTTGAGAATCAAACATCTCGCTTCTTAATGGTCATATTTAGAAGTGTAAAGGGTACAAAATAGAATACTTATTATTCCTCATTTCTTCATATTCATGATCTCGTACTTGTCAGTATCTCTCTCTTTAAAGAAAGTCACTAAATTTAATTTGCATTATAGTAAAGACACAGCTAGTTACGTATTGTTTGTGTAAATATTCTGAACAAGGATGTTGAAAACTCACGTGTTTTCTTATGATGTTTGTGAAATTTAATAATACGTTGCGGATTTGGATTACAAATTAAGTTATCTCTTAATCATGAACACCTTCTTAACCTTTGTTACATTTCTGAAAATTTTTCCTTTCGTTATTTGACAAATATGTGAGCATCTATCCCAAACCAGTCGCAAATGCAGCTTCTTGTCGTTTTCACTTTTTTTAATATTTGCAAAAAACCATGCTACATATAAGGATTAGAGTGACACCACAGTGAACTTCACCAAATTTCCAGAAGTCAAGTTAAGGGTCCGTCAAAGGTTGTCCGGGAGTAAAATGTATAACTGAGGTAAAGGCGTTCAGTGATCAGTAATTCCTATATTTTCTGTTGATTGTCCTCAAAATAAACAGATATATTTCATACTTCTGACCATTCTTGAAATAAAACTTTGTTGGTGTTTTGAAGTATAAGCGCAAGGATTGTAAATACTTCAAAAAATCTGTCAATATCGGCAAATTAAGACCTTGACATGTATTTCCCCTGTAGCGCAAAATAAAGTTTGCTGCATTTACTGCTCGTTTGAGATGGACGGTCTCATATGAATACGAAAAAGAGAA
The DNA here is from genome assembly GCA_000969725.1 of Ophiothrix spiculata. Classification (NCBI taxonomy): domain Eukaryota; kingdom Metazoa; phylum Echinodermata; class Ophiuroidea; order Amphilepidida; family Ophiotrichidae; genus Ophiothrix; species Ophiothrix spiculata. The sequence goes on along the minus strand of JXSR01S007098.1, from coordinate 90,459 downwards.
AAGACATCCGCTTCAAAGTTCCTTATTTTTCAGGCTGGCTCTTACGTCTGCATAATCCACATTGTCGTCAATATTATCTTTAATCATGCAAAACGTGCAATTCAAATAATGACGAGAAGATTTCTAGAAAGAAAATACTTTAACTTTTTTCTCATCAGACTAAGAAATAATATGGTTCGACAAAGGGCTTATAGGTTTGGTCATGTAAATAGTCCTTGTTTCAAAGAAATCAATTCGGCATCTTCCTTGCATGCTTTTGTTTCATCAAGGTGCAGTATTGTATTTATTGGTAGAATTGCACCGTCCTTGAAAAAAATAAATGGAGTAAGGCCTATTGCCATTAAATTGGAAATTTTTGTCAAAAAGACACAATCCTGCACCTCATTTTTTTTTTTGAGCTCATTATTGCCCACCTCGACTCTAGTGGGCGTCTTCATGGACGACACATATCTCTGGAGCACTTTGCCTTGTACTATCTTTTAAGGAAAAAACAACATTTGCTCTTATGTTAACTTAGTGAGTGTTTCAATAATCATCTAAAACCACGCTTACGACTGATGAAAAGATCACTTATTATAGTAATCCCCACGAGTGTCTGGCATTTCATAGCAATGAAGACTTGATAAAAACATGATAACATCTTGAAACAAAACCCATTGAATTTGTGTGGTTACCAATATATCGACAGGATGCAGGGAAGAGAAAAGACATCCGCTTAAAAGTATCTTAGATTTCTTATTATTTAGACTGTTCGCTAGGTCCGTATTGTTGTCATTATCTTCAATCACAATAAATAAAGTTGAAATTTATATTTCAAAGAGGATTAAAATTGTTATCATGTGGGAGATGATATAACATACAGACCATATGGTTCGAAAAATCTTTAACATGTGTGACCGTCCATCCCAAACCAGCCGTAAATGCCTCTTTTCATTTTGTTTTAAATATTTCCAAAGACCATGTTATAAAGGATTAAAATGATACCTCAATGAAGTTAACTTTATTTCCAGAAGTCAAATTACGGTCCGTCAAAGGTTGTCAGTAAAATGTATAACTTAGATACACGCGTTCAAAGATTAATAACCCCTATAATTTCTGGTGATTGTCGTCAAAAAGTATAGATATATTTCATATTTCCAATCATTTTCTTGAAATGAAACTTTGCTGGGTTTTTGAAAATTACGACTCTGACATGCATTTTCACGCAAAATGAAGTTAGCTGCATTTATGGTTCGTTCGCTTGAGATAGACGGTCACATATACAGATATAGGTTTGGCCATGTACCATTGTGAAACTTTAGCCAAGATTAGACCGAATTCATAAAAGTACCAATTGCTATTTATATAGCTTTTACTAATCATAAGCTAACACTGACTTGCAAGAACAAGGCCATTTCAAGGCCGCAAAAATTGTTGCTAATCCTTTTCAAGCAATTGCTAGTCTGGTTAGTATTATTACTTACATGAATTTTGTATTCATAAAGATGACCTTTTGCTTACGACATGTAGCAATTACTTACATTTTGGTAAGATCCTATATGAGGAGCTTATCACTGCTACATTCATTTTCCCACTGCACTATATTTGTGCTGTGTAAGAATACACACTGAAATTTACTAGAGCTGCCTTACTTTTAATGATATTAAGTTGGACGAAAGTTGGACGAAAGTTGGACAAATTGATACAGAAAGTGACTTGCTGTAAACGTATACTGTGTCTTAAAACTACAACGCGGTAAAAAAAAAAGCAATTTCTAACTTCATGACGGTAAGCATACGCTAGCCTTGCTATGGTTTGTATATATGGTAGCTACGGTATTGCTTTTCTGGTTTGATTCCAGACAAGAAAAAGGTATTAGTCCAAGCTTAAGGTTATGAATACGTTTTTAAGCAATTGCTATGGTTAAATCTTTTTCTTGTCTAGCTATCGCTTTTTCTTAACGTCTTTCATTGCTACGTTTATGAATTGAGGACCCTAGAACTAGAAGGGGGTTAAGTCACATTGAGTACAAACTGAGAAAACGGCACAAACATAAAATCATTTGTGTAGTCTTGAATGGTATTGCTGTATTTCGCAGTGACTTTTACGCATGTTCTGATTATCAAATTACTACAAAACTTTTACAGAATGTAGAAATGAGAATTCTGTAGCAGGAAATTGACACAACTCAATTTTCAAGATTTTGTGAATTAACCCCCTTTTAGTTCTAGGGTCCTCAATTCGGCCTGTGTATAGACCATTCCTATAATTAGCTTATTTCCGCCGTTGAGTGGGTAAGTACACAGAATCAGAAATTAGAACGAGGCCAAGTATGGTGAAAATACAGTTAAAGGATTTCAAATAAGCTTCACAGGAATGTATGCCTAGCTAATGACTATCCATCTATTACTTTTTGGCTGTGACCACCTTGAAGTACCGTATATGAGTTTCTTGTAATTATACACAATAATTTATGTTTTTGGCAAGTAATAGACAGTCATGGGACTCACACGTATAAGAGATATGTAGCACTAATCACATTAATGACAGACTGTGACATCAAAGAAATGTGAACTTCTGATGCAAACACGTTTATGGTATATTTATCATTTTTGTTTGAGAAATTCACTCACATTCTTTAGCTTTCGCCATCTTGGCTGATACTTCTTGTGATCAAGCCATCAGCCAAGATGGCGAAAGCTAAAGAATGTGAGTGAATTTTTCATTGGATTTGTCAAACAAAATGATAAATATGAAAGTCACAATCCTACAAAATGCATCTATTTACGTTTATGGTATATGACCTATGCTCCCGACATCTTCAATCAGAACTTATTTTCCAAGAACGGTTGAGAATTGGAAATTTGACCCTATGAAATAGTTGATCAATTGTGACAGTTTTAGGCTGAGTGATTATCAAAATTGAAACTTTTCAGCACGTGTAATCTTAAACAATATCATACACACACATTTTTCCATAATATTCAGTGTGTTAAAAATGGTATATCTTGCTACGTCGCATCTCGAGAACTTTTGTTTGTTCATTACATCTAATGAATGAAGAGATACCATATGTTCATTGTCTTTCAATCGAGAGCAAACACGAATCGATCAGTTGAGTTTTTAAGAGACCATTTGTGACCTTCCAGCCCGTATAGGCCAATTCATAGTCAGCCTCCAAACAAAATTTTTCCTACCAAACATTTGGTCGTGACGTCACCAAATATTTGCCATCGAACTGAAACTATGAACGGGTAGCAAACATTTGGTCCAATGTGTATGGCAATTCAATAACATGTGCAATCTAGCGCGAAATTTTGTTTGGTCTCAACTCGATGTTGAATTTATTTTGTTTGGAGTCACTCGTCATTTTTACGTCACGACCAAATGTTTGGTAGGAAAAATTTTGTTTGGAGGCCGACTATGATTTGGCCTTTAGAGCAGTAAATGCCAGAAACTTCATTTTGCGCTACAGGTGAAAATACATGTCAAGGTCATAATTTGCCGAAATCGATTTTATGACAGATTCACAATCCTAGTGATTATTACAAAATACCAGCAAAGTTTCATTTCAAGAAAATGATAGGAAATGTGAAATAAATTGGTATATTCTTAAGACAATCAACAGAAAATATAGGGGTTACTAAACTTTGGAACGCGTTTATCTCAGTTATATACGTTTTACTCCCTGACAAACTTTGACGGACCATAACTTGACTTCTGGAAATCGTGTGAAGTTCATTAAGGTGTCATTTTAATCATTAAAGCATGGTCTTTGCAAATAATTGAAAAAGTGAAAATGACAAAAGCTGGCCTTTACTGCTGGTTGGGCTGGACGGTCACATTTTGTATATAAAGTCTGTGGATATGATGGAAACTATCTTGATGGGATACAAAAGGTTGGAGGAATCACAAAAATATCATGAAGAACCACATAAGTTTGATCACGTTTGATATCACATGATCAGCTTCACAGTGATGATAGATTGTAACATACATGATAACATACACGTGTGAATGAAATACCAACAGGAGAACTGACCCATCTGATCTCAACATCTTTAATCATTTCATGTCTAAACAATGACTTCATTTACAAATTTATAGCCTTCATAGTTATTTTCCTTTTGACAAATTGCGTGAAATATGACTGTAAATCAATCTTCTCAACATTTGCTACGCATTCGTTGGGGTAGTTCTTAACATTTTGTCATGTTTGTCATGCATGATCTTTTCACGGTTTGAAAACGATTGCCTTTTGAGTTCAGTAATGTGCAGTGAGTTTTACATTTTCTTGAAATGTGGGTGATCCTAATGATTTAGAAAAACCCGAGGAGGGGGTTATACATAAACTAGTCGGAAACTACTGAATGATATACTGCATGGTTTCTTAACAGAAGTATATATATCGTAAGAGAATCTGATAAATACAAGCAATGAGTAATGATATAAGTACAAAATTGATAAACGGCAGATTAAAGACCTTGTTGCAATAAACATATAAATGTAATACATGTATGAGATTAATACTTTTACCATACCGGTATGAGTATATTCTTTTTTCAATGTATTTTTAAAATATGTTACGCAAAAGCATATTGCATGCTCAGCAACAAGTAAATTTTCTTTGACATGTTGATACTGAAGTGAATCACGCATGTATATTAGGCATAGGAGAGGGTGTGTGTTTTGAGTGACGGATTGAACACCCATATGATAAGTTCAATGTGAGAATTAAGCATTGGAGAAACAATGAAGGAAACAGGAGAAGCTTCAAATCCTTACTCGTGTGTTTAAAAAGTGATTCGGTATTTGCTGTAAATACCATTGAAGAATGTTATAGATTTAATATTTTTACATGAATTTCGGCAAATCCTTACTAGTGTGTTTAAAAAGTGATTCGGTATTTGCTGTAAATACCATTGAAGAATGTTATAGATTTAATATTTTTACATGAATTTCGGCAAACTTTTCTAGCGGTGTTCAACAAAATTGAATCTTAACATGACTAGCCATTAGTTATTATGTGGCAGTGAATGTTGCGATATGCTTTAAGAGACAATTCAGATGGACTTTCGGGACAGGGACACAATGCTCTTGTGACACAAGTATTTTGGTCAGGCTGAAAACTATGGACACTGATCAAGTAGATTAACTTTTAAGGATGTTGTTTAGGGTTGGTGTTGGTACATGTTCTCAATATTCCAATTACAGTTACAGTTGAAGATGTTATGGAACTGTAATTGGTGTTTTTTATATATTCTAAAAGATTTCTTTGTTGAAGACGGTTTCTACTCGATATTGTGCCAGAAGGTGATTTGAGTATTTTTAATCTAATCCGCTAAAACTATTACTATTCTGAGAAACTTGACAAATAATTTGAAAATAAATTCCGAATTGAAAACTAAATCAGGGAGCAGCTGAGAATATCTTTAAAGTATGGGGAAATTTTACCGAAATATATTTCTTTGTTTTATTTAAATAATACATAGTTTTATATATGAAATTTCAAATCTCCGATCTACCAAGTATTCTAAGCTTCTTTCGAGGGTTGAGAGCCACAAGGCCGTATCTGCACGGAAAAAAGAGCCACAAGGCCATATGTGTACCGCCGCGGCAAAAGGGTCCAGTTGTCGGCTCGTACATGTTGCTCCTTGTAGCATATCTAATGTATGGTATTTGTATACATCAGATATGCTACAATGAGCTACATGTAGGAATCGACAACTGGACCCTTTTGCCGCGACGGTACACATATGTGCACGTGCAACAAAGGTGCAAAATTAACGGCCTTATGTGGCTCTTTTGTTGCCCGTGCACATACGGCCTTGTAACTCTCAACCCTTGGTATTTAGGAGCGCAGTTTGACTAATATTAGCAAAGACTTTATAGAGTGTGGCTCAAGTAATGCCAAGGTTCTACAGTGTGTATCAAAATGATTAGTACTCAACTTTGTGATTTTTTTACACAAAATCTATAAATGGTAACATAACTTTGTTCACTGATGTAAAAAAAAAAGATTTCAATAGCTTCCATTTAAAAAAAGAATTTTAAAAATTGATGCACACAATTGGAGTTTACGTCAGTTAGAAGAAATTGTGTCTTTTTACAAACTCGCCACGGGTAATAAATAGCTTATGCCAAAGCACGATTTCCAACAGGGGGGTAGGACATGACGTCATCAGATTTTGAAACTCCCATTCAAAAAACTTGAATTTTAAATAAAGCTCCAAAATTTCATTTTATGCCCTTACATGGCGTATAAAAAATATGCAGATTCCAAATCCGTTGAGGTTGGGACTTCAACCTCGGAAAACTAAAAAGATATTTTGACTTTTTTGAAAAATAAACGGATAATTAATTACAGATAGTGTGACGTCATACGAGACATGCGCTCTGTATCGCTGCCGTTTCATCGTGAAAATAGGCTCGTTTAAGCCGGGCGTTCAAGTATTATAAAATCCCCGCATGTTGTACGTTATCATCGTGGCGAAGTGGGTAGGGCGGTCGCCTACGGCCCGGAAGATCCGTGGATCGATTCCTACTTCGGTCAGTAGTTTTGGGTCTCATTTTTTTTTCTTCTTCAACCTCCTTTTCTTATGACTCTTTATCAGTATCTATATCTAAAAAACAAAACAAACATCGATAGGGGTTTTTTTCCAAATACCTAAACAAATATGATGCCATTCAGCCCCGGCATTCATTGTGCACTGCATGATCGTGCATCAAAAAAGTGGTTTATACATTTTTGATAATAACGGCACACACATAGGATCTATAATAGAAAAAGATTCAGCTTGTGATTCCGGGCTTTATATTTAGCAAAACAGCAAAACTTGGTAAATATTTCAAATAAATCTTCTCAGTGATCAAAATTAAACACGTGATCATCACCATCCTCGTACATTTTTATTGAAGGCAGTAATTTATTTCGGTGGTTTCAGTGGTGGTACCGTGCGTCGAAAAAGGGATCGTCCTACCACCACTGATTTCCAAATTGTAAGTTTTTACATGTGGAACAGCCCAAGACATTTGAGGTAAAATTGTTTCTCAAACGGCATCAAAGCCACAAATTATCATATCAGGAAACGGGCAGAATGAATGTTGTGTGGTGTTTTTTACTAGGCAATTTTCAAATTGAATCGAGTACCGTATTAGTGCACGATTTGCCAATTTGCAACATCAGAAAGTTATCGTTAAATGACATTAGAAACAATGCAGTAGGCATCACACAGGACTATTGCAAATAAATATCTATAAAAATGTTAATAGATTAAGCATTTCTGCAAATTATTTACTGCCATTAACTTATTTTGTGAACAAATGTATAAAGAGACATCTTTGTTTAAATAAAGAAGGGAATATTTCCATTTAAAAGATAGGTAAAATTTTCTATTAAATAAATAGCAAGTATTTAGTTCTCAGTATCTTATAATCATAAAGTTATTTCTTCATGAAATGAGAAGTCGAACAGAGCTATCAACATTAGATTTTGACAATTTTGAAAGTAAAGGTATATTTTAAGTTAGAAAATATAAATAAAATCTCTTGCAGACGGAATTACAGATTTCTGTCTTCATTGAAATTGAAAAGCAACAAATCAAATCCGTGGCGAGTTTTAAAATATGGTGCCCTTACAGAATCCTCTCATTCTTGGAAACGGAATGTAAATAATGCTCTCATTCTTTTTTGCATTTTAAAGACAAAGAAATGTACTACCAATTAAGATAATTCCAAGTTTCAAAATGGTATTTTTATACATTTATTTATTCTGAGTACTAATCATTTTGATACACCCTGTAGGTCTCTGGGTGGTTTTAATGTTATGTGACAGAATAGTTTCTAACACTGAAACTCCTCATTGAATTATAAACCATTTCAATTTCTGGATAACCTTAACAGATACGAAGGATCTTAAGCTACAGTATCTTATTTGGGTTACTTGTACCATGTGTACAGTAGATTAAAAGAGGGCAATCCTACAGAGCGTGATTATATTTTAAGGATTATGACGATGTCTAGGAGAAAAATCTAGTTCATATTTAAAACGACAACGCACATGTCAACCTACTTGCCTGTACCTGATTACCAGATTATCAAATCACATGTCAAGAAATCCCATGATCAAGCTGATAAAAAATAATACACGCAATGACACAGAGAGATTAACTTACATATCGTTATATAAATATGAAGACATCTAGACTAGCTGCAATAACGACGTTTCAAAATGTCGACGATACCTTTATGAAGGTTATAAGTTTAGCGGTGGTCAAAACCCGTCATGCGGGGTTTTTTTTGAGTCCACATTCTCTACGTTTTTTTTTTTTCAAAAACGTAGCAAACGCAGGGAGGATGTAAGTGCGTTGTGCGCATGACAAGCCTGGTGGTTGCGTGCATTGTACGTTGTGCACGTTGTAAGTACTTTACATCGTGCGTACAACGAATGAACTCCTTGCGACTACTATAAGGAAAACGTACTTATAAACGTACGATACACGTTCGATGTCCTTACGTGCTAAGTGCGTCGTGCGTTGCAAAAAAATTTGCAAAATCGCACGTTATGCGTACGTTGTCAGTACCGAGCACTTGCGGACCGAACTGAAGTTTCAATCGGTAACCTGAACGAAGCCAGAGAAAGTTCCTCATGCACTAAAACGGTGTCGGTACCTACAACGTGTCGCGAGATTTTGCTTACGTTTTTGCACGCAAACAGCACGTACGTGTACGTCGGGTTGTAACCAATGCTTATCATCTATGCATTTTCCCCAGTGTTAAATGTTGAGAATCGTTGGAATAAGTCTCCAAAGATATTACACTCTCACAACAACTTCTTATTTTCAAATGAATTGGTTTGCTGCACAGGCCTCTTGCGTTCATACCTGCCAGACGGCAGTCACGTTTACCAAAATAGATCCCTTTATATCGCATTAGTTGGCGAAGAAAGGTTTCATAGTGCACATGATTCGAGTCGCGCGCTTTAAAAGGATATTGGTTGACGAGGCTTGGATTCCCCTAGGAGATATAGAGAACCTTACCATAATTTCTGAGGACATTTCACACGAATGCCGTAAAATACTGGTATTGGTGTCTCATTTCAATTATAACATCTCTTAAATAAAACATTTGGCCTGGAAAAAATATAAGATACATTCAGTGATAAGTACATCAAGGATCAGTCTAAGGACTCTTTTGATTTAACTTGACCGTTTTTAAAGTAGCCTTTCAATTGATCTTTTTAATCTAACTTTTTAATCATAACTGTTATATGGAAAACTTAAACATGTTGTTATCTGAAACAAGTTTGCTTTTTAGCACATATAGTTTTTGCAGATTTTAATCTTGAATTTGGTTTGAAATTTAAACAGTGGATATCGATATCTATAGAGCAACATATTTCTTACACTATACATTATGGAAAAGTCGGGTCAGTAAAAATTGTTAACATCATAACTACTTTGGTCTAAAAGCTCCACATTTAGTGTAGGTCGAGTTATCTGATGTCATTCGAATTTCATCATTTATGGCTGAAAAACAAGCTATAGCATTTGAAGTCTGAATTATAATAGGCAATTCCTTAATACGTATTTGCATTTGCACTGTACATGTAATCTGGCAATATCTGAAAAGACCGGGTGAGTAACTTATGAGATTACCAATTACGACAAAAGTCAACTTTTTTGAAGCAAACTGTTGGCGCAATTTTGAACAGTTTACGATTTGTAGGCAAAACATTGCAGTGAACATGGCATTCCTACACCTCGTTATCAAAATAGGACCGTAGTCTTAATAGGGGGGTGTGATAATTCAAAAAAATTAAAAACCCCAGCTCAAATTATGGAGACAACCAATATATACTAGAATAAAACACTTTTAGTGAAATAAGAAAACTCTAACCCCCCTGTACATGCCCTCTGAAACTTTTGAATTAAGGTTGCCGAATTCGGCACCCTTGCAATGTGAAAACTACAGTGTAAAGCCATTAACCACAACAGCATAAGGAAGCATTACAAATACAGTGATATACAGTGGAAAACAAGTTATTTTGGTGATTTCAACAAAGTCAAAGGTTTATTTTCACTTGTCAGGGTTGTGATTTTTCTTTTTTTCACCCAAATTTCAGGATATTTATTCCTGATTTTAGGATTTTTGATCCCGATTCCTTCCAAGATATGTTCAAGTGGCACTGGTCTCCCGGATGGGTCTCTATAGAACTCGCCCTTTGATATCACAAGGTTCTTACAGGTCATGGAAAACCTGGAAAGTCATGGAATTTAAATTTTTCATTTTCCAGGGCTGGAAAGTCATGGAAAATTATGTGCAAAAAAGGTTAAAGAGACATTTCAAAACAGTATCAAAAATGTTCAAAATATCTAATGTAAAAATGCTTTGAGGGTAACAAAAGTAGTATTTCTTCTCAAACAATTTGGTGTTAGCATGTTTCATATCCAATAAGACTCTTAAGGTAATGCTTTTATATATCTTCATAATAATATAGAATGCATGATTAAATCTAATTAAACATGTACTGAATCTGTTGATATAGAAGATTCATTTATCATCAGCACTCAACTCAACGTTTGAGATTGGGCATCAATAAGAGTGCCAGTGTAATCGTTGGACCACAATCGTTATCATGTTATCGTTTTACGTTTATCTTTCTTGTTGTTACCTTATGGTTATTCAACAAATCTGGTATAAATAACCATATGTCCTCACACCTGTAAACAATTCACGAAGAATGTTTCGTATTTCATGCAAGGCTCCTGCAATGAAGTATCTTATAAGCTTACATTTTTTCTAAAGCAAACTTATGTAAATTACTCTGGCTGTTTAGGATAAATGCTGGGGATAAAATATTTGCGATACATGTCTATTTTGTTCCTATTTCCATTTTTGATACTTGTCCAGTTTCAATATTCATATTTTAGGTTTCAGCAAAATATATTTTTGTTAGTTACTTGTATTTTAGAAAGTTGAAACTTGAAAGAAAATATTGCCTAGTTTAATGTTATATTCTTTGTTTATTAAACTGTATATCTTAGAAAAAAATACAACTCTATTTTGTAAAAACGTTTAAGAAGAAACTGCAGAGTAGCTCTCTTTTTTGTTTGATTGAAAAAAAAAACCTGCAGTGGAGTTCTCATTTTTTAAACAGAAACAGTCGTTTTTTAAAGGTGGTCAAAGATGACCATCCTGAAGAATACTAACTTCTTGTGATCATAATACTTTTAACTGCTTATGTTTTTGGCGAGTGTAGACCGCCAAGGGATTTCACACGTATAGGGAATATGGGATCACTGATCACATTAAGGATAGATTGTGACATCAAAATTGTCAACATGGGATGCCAACAACTTTGGGGTATCATCTATGCTCCCGACATCTTCAATCATAATTTATTTTTTGAGAACGGTATAGAATTGCAAATTAATTGTCTTTTGGAAATAGTTGTGACAAATTAGACTGAATGGTTGTTAAACATGGATAATGACATTTGATATGAAAGATCACATGTTCTTAATTTGGCCAATGTCGTTTTGAGATTAAGTACAAAATTGGCGTTCATTTGAAAGAAACACCAACAGGAGATATGACCCATCTGATATCAACATCTGAAATCATCTCATGTCAAAACAATGACTTAATTTACAAATTTATAGCCTTCATAGTTATTTTCCTTTTGACAAATTCGTGAAATATGACTATAAATCAATCTTTTCCAACACTTTGCTACACATTCTTTGCGGCAAATCTTGGATTAACAGACCAAAACATTCTTCTTGACATTTTGTCATGTTTGTCAAGTCGGCAAAGAACAGTCGCAAACATGGCCAAAGGAAAAGAAAGGTGTGTACAATGATATTATTCTACCCATCAAAAGAAATATTTTGATAAAAGACGTATAGCAAAACTTCAAAGTTGCACAAGCATGATATTTTCACGTTTTGAATATATAACTCTAGTTGGTCGTGTGTCATATAATGAGATACTTATAGCGAGGAGTCGTTAGTTTGGAGTGTACCAGTTGTTGTAAGAATTAAAATATCTTTTATCCTCGCTTGTTCATCAAGTATGTGAAAACGCCTTTTCAAAGGATATTTGAAAAAGCTTGAAAAGCAACTAAGGCAAATATTTAGGTGAACAAATAAAAGTTGCAACTTTTCGTTTAATCACTGTCACAGCTTGCAACTTTGAAGTTTTGCTAAAGTAATGTTTTGCTATACGTCTTTTATCAAAATATTTCTTTTGATGGGTAGAATAATATCATTGTTCACACATTTCTTTTCCTTTTAGTTTTGAAATATTTTGTCAAATTCCAGAACAAAAATATATATATATTCATGACTGTTTGAAACGTACTATTAGCATGTTATCCAAAGCAAGTTTATTTTAATAACAAACACAATTTTTACATATTCTTTTCTTGAAT
>JXSR01S007098.1:45393-60519 GCA_000969725.1 Ophiothrix spiculata | reverse complement strand
CCGACAGCTTGCCGATGAGGCATAGCACCGTGTCATAATGCGCGAATATTGAAACACGCACACACGCTTTGCGTGCAGGTTGGCGTATCATTCGCGTAAATTATTATTTGCGCAGGTTGTCTCTACGCGTAACCAAGTCTCAGCTTTCGGAGTTGATTTTGCCGGGAACCGAGTGGACCCGAATGCCCCCAATTTGAGCTCCATGGCTGACGACGCCATTACACGGGTTGGTATACAAAGCCTGGTATCTCCCCTTTAAATCTATGGTGTATCGAGAGAAGACCTGCACTGCTGCTAACTTGAATTGGTGCATCATCTAAAGTCCACTTTTGGCAAAAACAGTCAAAGGCTATAGTCAAACATTCTTTACCAAATTTGATAAAACTATATAAGTTTGATATTTGTAAACTTGATCTGATAAACGGAAACGTGTATAACACAGGGTACACAAACCCTCAATCACGTGCAGTATAACAATATTCTTCTTTTTTCCCCAAACAATAACCCTCATCCAAAATAGTTCATATACAATTAACCAATCACCGGGCCCGATCATTGAGGGGAATAGACTCTTCAACAGTACAGACTCTCCACCTTAGGGCAGTGCATATTTTTCATAGGTTAGTGATGAGAGTTTGAATAGGGTAAGTCAACACCCTAAAGGAAGAAAGAAGTTGGGTAAACAAAGTTTTGGCCAAACTAAAAGAGTCTGTTAGTTCGTGTAGGCTGGTCTTGTATATCCTACAATATGACTGACTGGCGGGCGGACGGACGGAAGGGTATAATTATATTCATGGGCACAAATTTGACTATATGAGTGACACGTCTGGTGTTTTACATTCTCTACAGGGGTTTGTTCAAATCTCTTGATTTTCATTTCACACAGTTGGACTATTCATACATTACGATCCAACACAGCAGTATGCGGCCGGATATAACTTGTCGCCACTAAACGTGTACAACTTTCGCGGCTACTCCATAATCTTGAGAAAAAGTTTTTACCAGGAAAGTTGAGAACCCAGCTATCTCTGTGGATTTATACTATACTGCCGCTACTACCACTTTCTTGACTTGAACTATAGCTATAGGTGCATCATTCGTAGACCTATCGTTCAATTCAAACTTGGATCTAAAAACCTTCAGGTGTATTTAACGCCGACTTCGATTTATTACATGTGTCTACAAGTTTCGTCTTGTAAAAGGTTCGTGAGGTTCCTGGTTTCAGTTTACTCGGGTGATATCCAGTTTCAACTTCAGTCGATTTTTACTACAATTAAATAATGTCGCTGGTTGAATATAGGTCTATCAACATATTTTTGAAGTCACAAATTTTGTATATTTGGGCTTAAACGTTAGATTTCGGGAAATTCAATATACACACACCGCACACCCCGACACACACACCTCCGACATAACTAAGCTTACATTGGACCTATCGGAGAGTAGTTGATCAAGAAAGGGCCTATACTTCGTGAAAATATAATTCAGTCTAAAACATTCTATCAAATGCTTACTGACGATCAGGTCTAAAATCGATGAGGAGTATTAATAAAAAATATATCTCATTTAAGGGCACAGTTAACCCCTCATTTTCTGAAATATTTAATCCTTTGTAACTCAGCAACCGATAAGTAAATCCATATAAAAGTATACATTTCTAGATGTGGATTTTCATGTAGAAGATGATGGTTAGGTCATTTTTGGACCAAAATGTATGATTTTGGACCAAGGTCCAAAAAACCCATGTTCTTGGACCATAAATTTGTAAACAACCTAACTAAATTTTGAAAAAATAAAAGTTGGACCTCGAATGCTTTTTAGAATCTAGAAACACATGTCTAGGAATGGATTTCTCAAATTTTTGATTTTTACCTTACTTTTTGAAATATTGCCAAAAATAGGCCTAAAATATGCCCAAAATGACAAAAAAATCAGTTTTGGCCAATTTTGGACCTATTTTTGGCAAAATTTCAAAAAGTAAGTCAAAAATCAAAAATTTGAGATATGCGTTCCTAGACATGTGTTTCTAGATTCTAAAAAGCATTCGAGGTCCAACTTTTATTTTTTCAAAATTTAGTTAGGTTGTTTACAAATTAAAGGTCCAAGAACATGGGTTTTTTGGACCTTGGTCCAAAATCATACATTTTGGTCCAAAAATGACCTAACCATCATCTTCTACATGAAAATCCACATCTAGAAATGTATACTTTTATATGGATTTACTTATCGGTTGCTGAGTTACAAAGGATTAAATATTTTAGAAAATGAGGGGTTAACTGTGCCCTTTAACACATTTTCTTGAAGCTTCAGTCATAATCATTTTCTCCATTTTTTTCGGAAAGTTAGACTGCATAGGCCTTACTTCATAAAATGTATTACCAGTTCCGATCAAAGTCTTTAAATAAGTTGAAGAAATAAGTTGTTCGTGCACAGTTAAAATATAGCCTGAACGTCCAACTGTCATGTCAGTTAACAGTTAACGACTGTTTTACGACCAGTCTACTGATTATCTTTAATTGCAACGCAAACATTGAATTACTTTGCAATTAGCTGGCACTGACGGTCGCGAGTATATAGTCCAAATATTTATGACCCTGAATTTGAGTGACGTTTTGGCGTTATCAAAACACAAGTTGTGATTTTGGTTTTAAGGTGAATGTCTGCGTTGAACTTTCAAAGTGGTGTAAATATTAAAATCGAAATGAAAATTACTCCGGAACTTGAAACAAAGGAATACAACTCACTTAAAATCATGAAAAAGTCTTGTAATATTTTAAATTGGACCGTGACAATATTGCTACATAGTCCAATATTTCCCCTGTTTCTTTATCAAGAAAATTGACTTTTATTGTTTTTAACCGCCTTTAGAGAAAACCCACATT
The DNA here is from genome assembly GCA_000969725.1 of Ophiothrix spiculata. Classification (NCBI taxonomy): domain Eukaryota; kingdom Metazoa; phylum Echinodermata; class Ophiuroidea; order Amphilepidida; family Ophiotrichidae; genus Ophiothrix; species Ophiothrix spiculata. The sequence goes on along the minus strand of JXSR01S007098.1, from coordinate 57,637 downwards.
TGACTCAAAATGACTTCACTCCCAACCATGAATATGTATATTTAAACTGACGCAACTTATGTACTGCAGCACTGTAAAACAAACGCTAAAAGTGTTAAATTTAAAAACATTAAAATAACGTCTTATTTTAACACTTCAAGAGGGTTATTATAGGCCCATAGTATATCTGGAAGGACCGATCACTGTTATATTTGGCCAAAGACCCGCTTGATTTGGTCAACGTCAAATGGCATTCAGTCCAGTAAGAATTCCTTTATAGAATTCATACAAATTGCAGTCATGTTGAACATTGTGCGCCAATGCAATTCATCCAATCAAAAGGGTCATCAGGGGCTATGACAGCTGTTTTTAACGTTTCTAGTTCAAAGTTAACATAAAATAGATTTTGCAACCTCCATGAAAAACCCTGAAGAGACTTTCATGTCTTTTAAAATGCGGACCACGGACAATAATGTGCTGTGTGTGCCATCCAAGCCTCCAGCACCATTGAGTGCTGGCTTGAGAATGTCAGCTGCTTTGATCGAGTGCTTCGTTTACGTGATGCGAGCCTCCGTTTGTATTTTGGTGGCAGTGGTGGGGATTCTATAGCTACATCATTCCTGAGACTCATAACGTTTATGCTTAGGTCACATATAGACAAAGTAGCCGACCGAGTAGTAAAAATTATAGCACGCCACAACATACAAAAGCAATACATCTTGAAGTAAACTGCAGCGAACTTGAGGTGTATTTTTGTTAACTATAAGTGCATTGCTTCAATTTCGCATCAAGGTGCAATATTGTATCTATTGGTAAAATTGGACCTTTCTTGAAAAAAAAAATGAATGAAATATTCACGGTCATTGAATGAAACTTTTGCCAAAAAGACACAATCTCGGTGTATGATGTGAACTCGTAAGTCATTGTAAGTGTGGTTAAAACTCGTGTGGATTTTGTCTGTTGTGGCGTGTCATATTTTTACTACTCGGTTGACAACTTTTTATGTGACTCAAGCATTAGTTTCATATAGTCATATACTGCTGTAAAAGTTGTATTCATTATACTACAATAGCCTGCAGAAACAATTGCTGTCATGTCCGGTGTAAGATCATGGGTCCATCCGTTATTAAAATCTTGGACCTGTCTAACAGAATTAGAATATGCATGAAGAGAGCTGTGAGTCAGCCAAACTTGCTAAATTATGACCAGTGGCAATTTTCTTAAAACTTAGATATAACTAGAAAACATGATATTAAAATAGTAAAATCACTTGGTCTCAAGTTGTAAGAATTTGTTTATCATTAATTCCAGGCCTCTTCTTCATGTCTTTCTAGTCTAGAGAAAGTCAACGTTAATTCCTTGTGATTATGAATGACGGTCGAGTTATGTTGTCACAAAATTAAAGTATGTTTGTCTCGATTTTAACATATTATGTAAAGCGTTATAATTAGTACCATTAAAGCTGCATGCTTCTGCTGATCTAAGTTTCTCAGTTTCTCATACAATACAACGCTTTCGTTCCTGAATATTGGTGAGCCAAGAAGAAATGAAAACTGTCTAGCGCCCTCTGAACAGGTAGAATTAGCAGTGGTTTTGTAGCACGCGCCATCGAGTCATTTATCACTGTCACTTCGCATCCAATCGGTTGTCTTTCATCATTTTACAAGCATCCACCTGTCATTCATTCCCTCACGACTTCTATTGTCATGTATTGTTCAGCAAGAGAGTTCATTCTGGCCTGGCGATTCACACACGCATGGACTTTTATGTGTTAGCTCATATTGGATTTTCTCTCCAGTCAAATGGTCCCTTGGGAGTTAGATACTTTTTTTGTGACTTTGCAGTGACGGTCAATTTTTGGAATTTGTGTTCATAACATGGTGCGATAACGTTGACTCAAACTTATTTGGGATTTTTACTAACAGGAATTACTCTTTTATGCAAATTTATAGGTAAGTTTGAGGACTGTATGAGGATGTTGAGATATATAAACCATAAAAAGGACTCAAGAAGATTATAATGGGAAGACTCAATTGGAATTTTTAAAACAAACAAACAAATAAATAAACAGACAGACAAACAAAAAACAAAAACAAACGCCATCGTATTCAATTAAAATAACTTCGGAATGAAGTATCAAAAGAAAGAGTTGTGACAACAAATTAATGGATATGTTGGTCATTTTACACTTTAGCATGTTGAGTGCCGCATAAAATGTGTCAGCAAAACTGAAACTTAAAAAACAAAAAACAGCTTTAAAGATAATGCACAGAAGCACTGGTATAGTAACATTTGAGACAAGAAGTAGGCTACACTATCTAAATCATTTAATAATAAAAAATCGTGAGTATAAAAACATCTTAATCCATGTATATTATGTTGTGTTTTGCAATAAACTTTTCAAACCACACAATATACGACGAAAAGTAAAATAATGTTTCTATATAAAATCTCTCTTTTTTCATTTTGCAAATATGTGTCGCTATACAAGTTTGAACAGAATGCAATACCCAGCCGCTGGGCAGTACTAGATAAATTCTATACATTGAAGTTGAATGCAAATATAATAATGCTTAAAGTAAAGATGTTTCGCACTAAATTTTCTGTTTTTCTTTGCATACCAAAGTTGTCAGTGAATTCATGAAACATTAACATAAATGTCATTGAGGAGTATCATCATCTATGGCATCTGCAGGGAAATCTGTGGGCAGATGTATCGTTATCATTGTCTGCAGAGTAAAGCACTGATGATTATTTTATTGGGATGTTTATGTTTTTGCTTATTGAAAAAGTCAGAGGCTTTTGCAGAAGTCGCTGACAATCTTTATTGAAAGAGGAATGATGACGTCATGAAACATCTGCTTATAAAGAAGTTTAAGTTGAAACTCACTTCAATTTGAATAAAGAATTTTATAGCAACAAATAAAGAAGATAAAAAAGTGAAATTCACGAGAAATTCCGAGTTATTCTTATAAAATAGTTTTAAAAGAAAATCAAGACATGACATCATAGGCAATCATGACAATAGCAGTGATTCGGGAAATATTTTGCAATTATGGAGTTTGTTGTAAACATTTAAAACGCATTTTAAAAAATCACCTTGTTTAGGCTTTTGCCAAGGAAACCCAACTTGGTACTTGGTACCAAGTAAGCTAAAGGAAGCTTATTATTTACAGGGCTCCAAGATGTTTTTTACGTTTTTACGCAAGTTTAGTTCAAAAAATATTATCGAATTATAGACACTTTAAAAGATAACTGGGGCTTCTTCACCATGGGATTTTTTCTAGAAAACATGTGCCTTATACGATAACACGACCTTGATGATTTGTAGAGTTAATTCATTATTAACAGTTGGGTGAAAATTGTTCACCAGACGTAAAATACGAAGGATCGGCCAGAATATTCAACTCCACATCCGGTCGTGGGAATTTGGACCTGGTCAAAAGAAACATTGTACTTTGTGTATAAATATCAAAGGTGGTTTTTTTTTGCAATTTAGGCTACATAAACTGGTCATGTCATGTTACATTAAAACAGAGAATTGATACAACTACTGCGAATCATTGAAATAACACCCTGATGTTTTTGAGAACATCTTCGTTGAAGATTAGAATCGATCTGGAGTGGTTTTTGGCGTCGAATTCACTATACCCCGTCATTACACGCTCGTTACGGCTCTATTGTAAAACTGTCAACTATTTCTAAAGACATTGAAAAAGCTTTTGTTTATCCATTGAACCGTTATTAATGTTAGGAAAGATAGGCCTATCTTATCAATATGCAGTCGAAAATTATATAGAATGTTATGTCGATTTCTTCATAATTCTCATTACAGAAATAAGATAGGTCAGAGCATGGGGCAATAATGGTCAAAGCGTTTTAAACTCAAAGCTTATTATATTTTGAAGAAGAAGAGTGAACCTATTTCAAACTTTCAGAATCTAAAAGGCTTGTGCAACATTAAAATGGCCACAACTTTACTTTAACTTAATGTTTTTGTTTTTCTTGAACACTTTTTCAAATAAAGAATTCGGTTTAATTTTAAAGTGACCCTAGTTCTGTCTACATTCTGTGTAATGAACAATATTGGCTATCAAACGTGGAACTTGAGACCAAAACGGTGAACACATGAATGGAGTTGAAAAGAAACCGTCATTTGGTCGTCGTCTCTGATCTACAGGAGGCAAGGCTCCACAAACTTTTTCACATCGGATCGAAGAATAACTGCATGTTTTATTTCATTCATTTATGGGAAAATGTTATTTCTAAACAATGAGAAATTAAAACAAATCAACGGAATCAGAAATAGTTGAGCAGAAATAATAAAAGAATAAATACGATGCGATGATAGAACGTGACATATTGAAAAGGTTAAGGCCTAGTATAGACACATCAAATGTAGATTGAAAACTTATATAGGCCTACATTTAGATATCCATGTGTGGTGTCAAATTACAGATAATACACACTGGACCAGAGCTAAAACTCAGAATTTTGAAAATGCAAATTATAACAAAATTTTAATAAATCATAGTGATAGTAAACCTCAGCGTTCCAATTTCTAGTGCCCCCAGATTTGTTATTTAAGTTTCGAGATACATGCCTATGCCTACAATTCCATGGATGGACTAGTAAAGTTTTTTTTACCTTCAAAGTGTGCGTTTGGCACATGTTATCATATCGAAAAAGTAAGGCATATGAATTCCCACCTAATAAAATAAAATAACAAAAATTACTTTGCAATTTACCGCCAAAATCAAGTCAGTAAAAAGTCACAACTTTCATGCGATTCTGATTTTGATGAATTTCATATTGCACCCTAAAGAGCGGTAGCTTGAACTTAGCTGCCCTTCGTGTTCCAAAGGGACACATAAAATATCACGATGTTTTGTCAGGAATCCTACTAAAGCACACATCGTAAATTAAATTTGGTAGACAGTCAACTTGACAGTTCCATATTTCTCGAAGACGGAAATAGTAGACTAGAAGGTGCAAACTAGTTGTGTACACTTTGGAAAAGTTGTCAAGTTTTGGAACATGCTCAGACCAATACCGGATAGAATTATGACACAATTTGCGGAGTTGAACTTGAACATAAACTTGATTGAAGTTTCAATTAATGAATAGAACTTGAAAAATTCAAATTAGCCTGACAGTTTAAACTTTGTTCAAAGACTTGGGTTGGTTGTACTTGTTGTATCAGCTTACAAATTTCAGAAGGGCAGTGTGACAGCTCTTTTGTGATGCGATCAGTGCATGCGGTGGTGTGTATGTGCTATTTGAGCAATCAACAAAAACACCACTCATTTACGTTTTCACAATGGCGCGAGCAGGCTGCGGAGATTTCCAGTGGACGATAGCATAGATAAATATACTGATGTTTCGTTGATTTTTGGACTAAATATTTCTCTTTTCTTCATGGTGTATGTACAGGGATCCTTTCGAATAACTGGGAGTGATCAGGAAGCTATGGCGGGACCGTATCTTCACGGAATCGTAACTTGGATTTGGGTACTATTCGCAGCATCGTGTGTGCTCGCAGAAGTAAAAGGTAAGTTAGAACCTGAATGTACCCCGATACCAGTTCACCAATTGCGGTGTTATCAAAACAAGCCCTACCAGTAACCCCGGCGTTGTGGCTCTCTTAGAAAAACATACTGGGATATCTTTAGACCTAGACTGTACTGGTATTTTCTTTTGATTTAGCTTTCCAAGTTCTTGTTTATGTAAAGCCATTTTGAATTTTGTGGAGTGATTAAATTAGTTTCTTCGAAGTTTTAGGCAAGTTTTAAGAGTAAGTTAACTAATACTTTGAAGTACTGTTCCCATCCATTCAGTGCAATTTTCACTGACTTACTAAATGTACATGTAATCACAGTCAGTATCGCGAAGAGTAGGGTATTCTACCCCTGATTGTTCCCAACTCCGTTTCGGTCAAAAATTCAATTCAAGTCTAGTTTGTATGGTTGTTCGTCAAAGTTGGTGAAATGCCTTTATATGTACTACCGACAAAACGAAAGAAAGAAAATGTAGAGACGTTTCTGTTCTCATTTCTCATATTAAGCTAAGTTCTTATAAACAACAATGAGACTGGATGACTTCACATTTTAGTAGTAGGGTCAATTCGGGTAATTTCGAGCAGTCGGGTAACTTCAATCACTTGGAATCCTGAAATTCATGAATACTTCTGGACAATGAATTGTGCATATAACGATCAAAATTGAGGGCAGGCACAGTTTAAGGTGGGTAAGATCGCTATCGTCAACAAAGATCATGCAATAAACTTGAAATAAAATTTGTCTATGTACGAACTTACCCGACATATGAGTGAATTTACCCTGCTGCAATATGCATGACTAATATGACTAGTGGCGACATAGTGAACATACCCTATGGGTAGTGAAGATACCCGAAAAAAGTTGTAGGAAAGATTTTTCTTTTTCCAGCAAGTTAAATAGTTAATGTTTGATTTGAACCTATGACAAGCTTCCTCGATATACATGGCGTCCCTGAGCCATCAATTATTTGTTATGCGTCCAATCATAATGAAGAAAATTTCATTTCAACAGCACGTCGTTTGAAAGTGAGTGAAGATACCCGAATTGACCCTACTTGGGCCTACAATGAACAACATTGCTTTCCCCTGTCTTAGACTTTGATATAGGAAAACTTGATATTTGATGTTGAGTTGCAACATCTCAATCCCAACTACGCACAAAAGTAGATAAACATTCCATGAACATTCTCCAATCACTTTTTAAAAATGACCCTTTCCCAAATCACATTTTTGGCTGTTTTGTACATTATAGATTTTCACATCTGGAGCATTTTTAAAACATGTTTTCTGATGATAGACAGTTATTCCAAAAATACCCTTTTGCCTTAACACATTTTCCTCAGTCTAAACAAACACTGACAACTATATCCCATTTTCATGCTTTTCAGAACTCATGCAGTCAATGCCAAGCCCGTAGCCAGCCTCCCCCCTTAATTTGACGAGGTACAAAAAGTTCCATACAAATTCCCTAAATGTCGACCAAAAGAACACTTAAAGCACCAAAATATGTAAATGTGTGTCATTTTTTAATAAAATGCGAGACAAAATGCTTTAAAAACTGCTAAAGCCCTTTTTTTTGCTTGCCACTTTGTCAAATCCACTAAAATTAGTTTAGGGTCGACCAAAACGAAACCTTTTCCTCCAAAAGGTCCACTTTTTGAAAATCCTCACCCCTTGAAAAAATCCTGGCTAGGGGCCTGGTGAATGCTTACACTATCCCTTTTCCATATTTTTCAGAACTTGCACAATTTAGGGTGCAGAGAGGGAGGTTATGGTTTTCAAAAAGTATACATCATAACACATATTGACACAAGTCATCTTGCTTTATCCAAAATTTACCATTATCCTGATTCTAAACTTGTCTGTCAGTTTAGTCAAAATTTTTATTTCCAGCCATTTCTGTTCAGACCAAGCTCAAATGTACATGGTCTGAAGTCTTTGCTTGATCATTAATCTTCCCTATCTCATCAATTTTATCAATGTTTACTCTAGGTCATGGCATAGGTACACAGAAACATCTATTATTTATGAATTGTTTGCCAAAGAATTCTGATTTGCTATTCCCAAACTTCCACTGATGCTTGAATGAAAAATATGTGATGGCTCATCCCGAAAGGGAGGGGGGGGGGACTTTGCAGATGATATCAATTTTGATTATATCATTTCATCTGTTACACCATTTTTTACGCTTTAAAATGACACCTTACCTGTTGAAATTGATCAAGGCGATCAAAGATTAGGCTACAACAGAAAATCTGCTGGACATTATTATCTTTTTTGTTTTATGAACAAATTCATAATTTACATCATTTTCATTTGGAATGATTTAAAACTGAGCAATAATTACATTTTTGATTCCTATATTTTGTGTTTGGAACTTACCCAGGGGAAGAGGCCAGGGGCAGAAGCCAATACTTTCTGCCCCTCCTGCCCCCAATGAAATCTAGAAAAAATGTGGTTCTGCTGTTTTATGGGGTATTCTATTTAACATGTTTAAAAATCCTAAAAAAGATGATGATGATATCATGGTTTCAATCACGAGCAGGTTAACCCCTTAAATATATTCATCATTTGACTTTTACCCAATTTTGCAGCAGTCTTCACGACCTTTGAATTTTGTTTTTATTCAGTATTAGTACTAGTTTATGCTTATTCTATTAATATTAAAGTCTGTACAGTTATTCCACATTTCATTTTGCTTTTCCCAAGAGTTACAAACTTAAGATGATAAATTTGATATATAATCATAATTTCCCATGGCTGTACAAGACTTTTTCACAATTCAAAACCACCCTAATAAATATTATACAAACAAAAAGTATAACACCGGTATTCCCCCGATTTCAATTCAATTCTTATTATGCTTTTAAATTCTGACATCAACATTATTTCCCATGGTTGTACAAAAGCTGTCTATAAAAATCGCGTACCTGAAAGGCAAGGTAATGATGCGAGACTATTACGTATTACATCATATGTAACGTTATCCCAAATTAATCAAATTTTCCAGTACGCTAGGTTTGCAGATGCCTGTAGTAAAGTTTTCGAAGAATGCTCTGAATCTTTAATGCCGAGTGGGTAGAGTTCGGTTATCTTTCTCTGTGATGTAAACATCATGTTGTGAATTTATTTGTGCTTCTTGGTTTTCACTGTCTAGCCTTATTTGAATACTATTCCCAATGTATCGTATTTTTTATCACCTTGTTTTAGAGCTGTGTTAGATAGTAAACTTAATAAATAAATACATTGTAACGACGTAATGAATCCTCATACAGAAAGAAATCAAAAAGTATAATAGTGATTGTTTCATTAGACATAATACAGCAAATCATATTTGTCAGTTCTTGCTGTTGATCATTATGATGTTACCCCTGTAATTCTTGTTTTGCGATGAAATTGCAAGAGCAAAGTACTTCCAAACTTTACGAATACCCGAGCTACAAATATTGTAATTGAAATTTTCATAAATCTAAGGGTTCTGTCACACATCACTATATCGAGCCAAATCTTTGCCTAACATACTTTTGTTTTGGTTTATGCATTGTTGTTCGTCATGTTTTTTAGAAGTACGTTCAATCATGGAGCTGTAAAAATTAAAATAGCTCCACTGTTCAATACCGTTATTCATACGGTTTGTCCGTATTGTATACGTTCAATACGTTTAAACAATTAATATGAATACCCTGAGCTACAAATATTGTACAGCGTGTAGTAAAATTACAATTTTCATAAATCTAATGGTCCTGTTTGTGAGTTTGTAAAAAGAGATTTTGGTACCAAAATGTTGCTCATATTTTTCTCATAACCCATGTGAAATTTCACGGCTGAATTACATTTCGTTTTGGAGATATGAAAATGTGTCTAATTATGGTAACCATGATTAATTTTACACAGTAACGTATAGGAGGCTATGAAATACAAAATTTCTCTTAAAATCAAAACTATTAGACAGATTGAGCTTAAATTTGAAACTTAAATCTTTTGAGTGGTTAACTTCATTTGACATTAAAAATTTGATTTTTGAAAAATTGGACCGAGCTCCTTTAAATGAAAAATACTGGATGGAATGCTATTGAATACAGATCAGTGGCTTTATGTATTAAAATCTATATAACTGTTATAATCAATCCCAACCCATTATTAACATTATTACTTATTTAGAGTGGTTCCTATTCAGTGTTGTTGTGAGAGGATTATATATTCACCCATGTACTTAATGTAGTTAATGGAAATGGGAGGAGTTTGAGTAACCTAGAACTAATCAGGCATTATCAGATAATGATTATCTACTCATCTAAAAAGGTGTGATCAATAAATGATGGACATGATAAGATTTTCTAATTATTTTCACTCTAGCGCGCCATTTGCTCTGCCAAAAAGAAAGTTGCGGAGCTTTCGTATATGTCCAAAGCATCAGAACCTGTTTTAAAAGTGTTATGTTTACATTTAGAAAGGGCATTAGTTCAAAATCTATTGATGTTCTGTTGATCATTGCTTTTTTCTTCTTTCATATTCATAAGTTGTAGCCTTTACTCCTATTTGCCGTTCTAGAAATGACAAAGGAAGAGCCCTGGCCATGTGGACATACAGAATTTTCGTCCAATATTTGCTCATTGTATTAAGAGTATTTATAAAATAGGCAAAGGCCACATCATAATACTGTAGTTGGACTTTGGATAGGATACAAGTACAGCATAGGATGAGAAATTGAGAATCCATTTTAGATTTTTGTTTTTATTAGAATCCGTACATTCAAATTTACAGAATTTTGCATGCTAATCCGTAATCATGTAAGCAGCCATAACAGCTAATTGGTGTAATTGACATTTTATAAATTGGATTTTGATTTACAGACAAAATTGATTGAAGTCTGCGTATTTTGACAAGCAGGCATGGCAAATTATTAATCTTGGTATGACAAACCAGACTGTGATAAATGTTAGAAACTGTGCATCAGTGTTGCCATGGCAACATTCAGTGATGCTAGAAAGAAACGAAAATAAGTCAGTTGAGTTACTTGTTTCTATGCTGGTATAAAGTCAATATCTATGTACCATGTTATTTTTTCTCATTATTCTTCTTATTGATTTTATATTCTATTTTTACTGAAGCTGGAATATAGATGGGTATATTTCTTCTCAGGTGTTCAATTTGTTAAACAAGACATTGTCAAACTTTCTCTTTCCAATTTAGTTAATAGTGGAACATATTGTTCCTTTTATCATGTGTATGCCAGATGTTAATTATATTATTGTAACAACATCATTATGCCAGATAGAGTTGAACTTACTTTACAAAACCCCAAACATAAATGTTTTGTTTTAGTAATGGCAAAACAATATTTCTAGCAAGAAGAATCAAAATGATATTAGTACATGTATATTCTTTTCCTATTCGCAGTAATACTCGCTCACTAGCAATTCCTGAATTGTTGTTTTTAAATTTATTCTTCAGTCTACACAAGTCTTTAACAACTAATTAACAACACTTCAGTTCATTAATGAAATGTAATCTTGAAAGACAGTCTGTATGTAGTCCAAGTTGTGGTTGAGTTTTCTTGGACTAAATGGCACACTACTAAATTGGGGGGGGGGGGGGGGGGTACTCAACTGAAGACAGTGTACTTAGTCTATACCCATCTAGCTTTAAAGGGGTTGTTTTTCCCCAAAGTTTGTGTTACCCATATTAACGTTTTTTTGACCAACATAGAAACATTTTTCAAGTCAGGGCTTGCAATGCAAGCCATAACAATTTTGAACAGTGCATTTGCTCAATTGTGCATGTGATTTTAAACAATTCATTATTGTGACCCATGTTTATAGATTTGGGACACCTAAAAAAGGATATGTTTAGGGACTTTCATTATTCATTAGGAACTGACCCTCATAGCATATACCGTTGCTGTGTAAGTACCCCCTCCCTGCTAACTGAAAGGCAAACATTTGGTGCTGTTAATTATTGGCATCGTTATCAAGTCCTGGCCTAATTAATAAACAAACATAGACTCCTTGAATACATGTGCCTAGCTTTACAACAAGAAGCAGACCAACTCATACTTAGCAAGAAAGATAACGACAAGATAGTACAGACTCGGATGAGTCTGACTTAGACTTTGTCATGTGAAAGCACGAAGGATGTATCTGCATTTTCATTACTATGCAGGAGAAGCCATTTTGTGTTTTTAAATATCGTAAATGTATTTTATTGTTTTCTGCATTTCTGACATTAAAATGAAACTAATTTTGATTTGAAACCTCTATGATTTTGCATGTATACTTATATTTGTAAGTGTGTATACAGAATGTGAACTCATTACCCCATATTCATGTGAATCATTCTTTTTGGCACTTGGCACTTGCATTTAATACAATGTAATTTGTCAAGATATTTACACTGCATTAAACTTTGTAAAATGTATGTCAATCATCTATAATGTTTTGTATTTGGCATCAAATTCCAAAAAAAAAAAAAAAAAAGGAAATAGTGGGTTTATCATGTTTAGGTAATAAAGAAGTCTACCCTTTTGGCCTTTACCAACAAACATGGCAAAGTCAACAGAAATTATTTTTGTACAAAAAATGACTGAAAGTTGACTGATATATTGCAAATTTGGCTGTCTTTCATAATATCATAATCAATGAATCAATCAAATAATATCCATCCATCCATCCATCAATCAGACAACCGATGATCAACCAGTCAATGAAA
>JXSR01S007098.1:0-40589 GCA_000969725.1 Ophiothrix spiculata | reverse complement strand
TCGCATTTGTAATTCAAACTATGAAAAATGAGAGGGATATTGACTCGATATTGATCAACACTACGTATATATTATTGGAAGCTGGTTTTGCAGCACAATTTGAAATGGAACCGCGAGGGGTTTATTTCTCTATGTAACATGAGCTACATGGTTTAAGTGGCTTTTTGAAGTGATATTAACAACCTCATTACCAGGATTGGTTGAACTTGAAATAAGTGTGTGCTACATCTTGGTACAAGTATCAAATTTGTATTTTGGAATTTGGTAATCTGATCGCAATTCTGGTCGAAACAAGACAGATTGAATTTGCATTTCATTGTAAATGCAACACTGGGCTTGGTACTCCAATTCTCAAAATTTCAGTGTGCAATCCTTTTTTTTTAATGCAAATTCGGATATCACATGTTTATTTAGGATTTTATAAAAATTATATACCAACATCCTAATAATGTATTTTCTCTTTGTTCAAACCTACCTTATAAAACAAGTGTTTTCACCAATTGCTATCAGTACCCAATATTTGATGAAACCTTTATACCTTTTATAAAACAAAATATCGAGTAACTTTTCCCTTTTGAGAAAAAATACTCCTTTTAAATTTTCTGTGTTAATTTTTCACTTCAAAACTCAATTTTCTATCTCAGGAATTAAACTCAAGCACCCTTCATATTAGCCGTGTACATGTGTGAAGTGTCACATCCAGGTCTGGTCACACCCCAGCCCAGTGGAAAATAATGTTGTTTTTATGACCTGGATAATTCTGGGGATAATTCAAAGCTGTTGTATTTACATCAGATTAACACATTTTGAAATAATATATGAAGCAGAAATGCCCTGGAATATTAAAGAAAAATGTTGTACATTTAGACTAATATCGATTTGGTTGAGCATATATGGTATAATATTTATAATGACATGCACAGACAAATGAAGCCAACTTTGTTATTTTAATATCATAAAAACTGTAGAAACGTCTGTGAATCACATATATGTTTTCAAGGTATCTGGGTGTGAAATATCGCACTAAAACAATGAAAATCAAATGCCAACATGCCAAGTTCAAAAAAACCAAATGAAAGTCTAAAGAAAATAGCGGCTTTGTATATGATATCCGCGAACATCTTGATGTAATTGAATACTGCAGTATTTTTGAAAGATTGGTTAGATGCTAAAAATATCTATTCAAGATGAAGTCAATTGTTTTTCTTTACAATAATAAATCTGATGTGATGGTGTGTGAGTAGCAAGGGAATGTTGTTTTAACAAGTTACATTTTCTAGGGGTGTCTTGAATACTGTAAAGCATGTTTTATTTTGTGTTGTAAAAATTTAGCACATTTTTGTAGTCACATTTTTTGTTTGCATTTTTAGTTTCACTGATCGGATTGTATGATAAATTAATTTACCTGCGTTTTGATTAAGAAAATTGTGATGCAAGTGAATAAACAAAATTAACTTGTTATACTGTCATGTAACTACAGATGATTTCCCAGGTACTGTTTGAGCAAAATGTCATCACAAATATTTAAAAAGGGTGAGATTTGAATATATATTCAATTTATGTGAAAATTTGTAGCTCTTAATATTTAAAAAAAGTATCTCTTCATAAATTTGAGTCAAATCTTAAAATGATAAAACCATTTTAAAGATTTTCAATCAAAATTCTAGTCTTTTGCTGCCAATTTGATAATCAACATGATCAATAATGATGCTTTGTCAAATTCAAGATGGTTCACAGATGCTTTGCTAGATATTTATAGGCAACACTTTCCAGGTGCAGGTCTTCAGGGAAAAGAAATGAAGGGAACACCATTTTATAAATAGATTTTCAATAATAATAGTAAGACGTAGCTCAGTTAAGTTTGGAAGGGGAATTTATAGATCCAGTTTGAATGAAGTAAATTATGTCTTGAAAGCGTAACCTACTGCCTCGGATAAAATATCCATGGGATTCGTGCTCAAATATAGCCTAAGTTCAGCTCCGATATCTCAGTCAATTCATGTGCTCGTTTATTTCTTTACAAAATCGACTCGCATGGAAGAGGAGGAAGGCGGTACTACTGTTAAATTTTCTTTGAAATCTACAACCAAAACACCCTGAAGGTGGGAACATTGCTTCACTGACTGAATGGCCTAGTGAACCGCGTGCAATAAATTGACAATATCTAGGCCATTGTCATCCCGGTGTAAAAGTATAAACACCCGTACAGGTTTATATTCAACTCAGCTCAGGAAATGATGATAATAATAATGCATGAGTTCTGTGACATAAATCAGACTGTATGTATGATTAGCAGAACCTCGGGGTTTACTCGGTTATGGAAGAAGAAACGTGAGCTCGTTGCGGGGACTAGGTTACCCTGTTTGTGTACAAGGATGGGTTGGCATATCTTGTAGTCGTATTCAAACTGTATTATTATGAATTTGATATATATATCGCTGTAGGGAATATCTTACTTGTCACTTAGATTTAATGGTGTTAAGTATTTTATTTAGAATATCTGGATGCTGTAGTGTGTGGGTTTAGAGCTGTGAAAGCATTTGTTGCATTCTACATGCCATTAGTATATCTTGTATAGATCGTATTATGCATCTAGAATTTCCTGTCAAGATTCCCTTAATGCCGTTAATTAATGATCTCACTTGTCGCAAATCATAAGTCATGTTTCTGTAACAACCTGTATTAATTGATTGTGTAATTGATAATTATTATCTAGCGTTATCACCTGCAGTATTTCCTATTTGTAATAAAGCTTCTAATTTGACGTGCGATAATGTGTTTTGATTTTGATCGAGATAAACTTATACAACATGTATGCATGAAAATGTGTGATGTTATCACAGTTTAACATCATTAAAATTGTTCAATCTTCTGACAGTCAAAAATAATTGCATTTTTTTCTCCTGTTCTATTTATCTGCAAGTATCAACTGCGACAGATTCACAATGAGTCCTGACCTAGTAGATGCCAAGTGTTTAGCCTTGATTAGAATTCCTTCAGATGCTCTCTTCCTAAATATGTTCAAAATTGGAAATTGCATGTTTGAGATGTTTACGTAGAATGCCTTTGGCATTGATTTAACTACAAGTGGTTGCATCGCTATTCAAACTTATGACTTGTGTAACAGTACTTTTCCAATTACAGTTTAATAAATACTATAGTATTTTTTTAACTTTAGGTAATTTTTCTGATTTTCACATTTACTTACTTCTAAAGAAAGTGTACCGGTACTAGAATACCCATGATTAAACAGGAATTTTAAGGGAATGTAGTTCAGCTTTAAATTTAATCGTGGTCCTATTGCACCTAGATATCCCCTGGATATCATTCCCCTTATGCTTTGCAAAACCTCTTTGGCCATTTTCAAGCAAAAGGTGGACCTCTTTGGCAGTAGTTCAACCTGGGCTTAAGCCTGGAGACCCCAAAACTGAAGAAATTCAGCATTACTGTATTGTAAATATGGCATAAATTGACTATTATGTAACATCATTTCTCACATTTGGCCAATTTGACATGATAAAATATTTTGGATGAAGTAGCCATGAAACATAACCTTTCAAAGTCAAACTGTCAAGCAACCTTTATATCTAGCAAATCAAGATCTGATAAACCCTTGATGGCATTTTTTCTTGAATTTCTGTGAAACTTGAATATGCAGCTACTGGGATTAAAAAAAGTCTCGATATCTTTGACCATCTCTTTCATGTAACACTATAAGCCTCGTGTCAGGTGTGCGTTCAGGAACCGACGGTAAAGTGATATTGCAGTAAACATTGTTGGAATTTTTGTCATTTGTCCAAGCAGGCAAGCCCTAAAAAACATAATCTTTTATAAATGTAACATTTTTTATTGCAATATCTTCCCATCAATCTCAAATTCAATCATAAGTACATGTATTTAATGAGCCCCATCCTCAAGGACTACAATCCAAACTATAGGTCATCGAATAAAACTGTGTGTTTTGTGCAAAATATTCTATACGATAGTGGAGTCTGGACCGGGCCTAAGTTCAATTGAATTTTACAGATTCAAAGTTTTGCTTTTGTTCAGGTAAAAATGCTGAACTCCTTTTGCATATTTGAGAGTAAATCATCAAGTTTTCAAAGGGACAGAACCTTGTAAAGGACATTTAAGCAAAAGTCTGCTCTATGTTCTTCAAACACTTTTAAGCATCTTTTTAAATACCGGTACATGATACTTTTCGAGATCCAAGTTCTTGTCATAACTGTAATTATCAAAGTTGTTAATTGTAAATACAGTTTATAGCTATGTTGGTTTCAAAGTCTCAGTCTGGGGTTATTGAAAGAAAAAATTGATCTGAAAACAAGCTTTCAATTTCTAAAACCAAGGCACTAGAACTTATCATTAGGTTTGCTTTTCATGTTATCATTTGAATGAAATGTCCAATTCAAGAGGGATTAAAATATCACAAAGAAAATGTTTCAAATCATATGAGGAGGTAACTCTCTAAACATTTAAAAAGATAAGCAATTTCAAATTGTTGTATTGTGGGAAATCAAGGTAATGGCAGCCGGGGATGCCACTCATGAAAAAAAATGTTATACTTTCCATAAAAATAAAAAAGTACATAATCTTAATATTAAAGGGTGTTTTTTAAGTTGATAACAATTATTTACGTGGAATATGTTTTAGATATTTTGTATTTGTAATAGTAATTATTGATGAGGAAAGCTCATTTTCAAGTTGACATTGCTGAAAAAACTTGTTAAAGAGTATAGCACCCCCTGAAAATTATATGTGATTGTGTTTAAGGAAATAGTCTGAGTTCAACTCACTTATCACATCCAAACAAGCCTTTCATTTAATACGTTCAAAACTACATGATGTGGCATTTACAAATCTTCAGGTGATAGTATTATTTCTCCATGATTTTATAGAAATCTGTGATCAATTAAAAGTACATTGACTGTATTTCTATAGCTTTGTTTGAGTCCCATAGGAGATATCACCTGAATCATATCAGCTATCTTGAGAAGTACATTTGTGTGATTTCAATACATTTCAATACATTTCAATAAATCGTTCTTTCTCAATCTGAAAAAAGAGAAAAAGATTTTAACATTCATGTTTCCTATTGCTTTCATTCAAAGTCATCTATTACTTGATTAATGTTTAGGAATAAAGTTCTCATGTACTATCTCAATAGAAAAATAACTGATGAAAATTGGCATCTTATTTCTATCTTTAAAAAAATCCACATTGAAAATTTCCATCACTGGTGATAAGATATTCTTTTGGGACTAATAGCTTCTGCATTCACTTGATTAAATGTCAACATGCAATGGCCATTTGTTCACTTTGTAAGGAGTATATCACCACAGTGTTTGAATGACATAGTCTGTCATAATTCCTCTCCTGTAAAAATACAAAGTCAAAATTACATCCCTAAATACAACATTTTGTACATGTAGAACATCATTTAGGGGACTAGACTTACAACCCTGGGGTGGGGATGCTCACGTCTGGACTATTTGAAAAATCGACCCATAATTACACCAATTTTCAAGAAAAGGGGCACAATCTATACCAAACACCAAAATTTTGAGTCAAATTAATAGGTACAAAAATTGCAATTTTTATTCAAATTTGCAGTATTTATATTCAAATTTGTATGTGTTATTATGACAAAAACCTTAAATTTGTGCCATTTGTTCCAAAAGAACCATAAAAATACAAAAATTACAAAGAAAAAAAGACTAGTGTAGATACAAGACAGCCAGATTTTGTCTCACATCCCATAACTACCTTTGTACTAAGTAGCCCCCTCCCCCTCCCTCTCTGACTTATAAGCACTCATCTGATTAAACATTTCCCAAGCAATGACCAGTGTTTTGAGGGGCTTGTATATCCAGTAATCTTGTTAACGTGAGACGGGAACAAGAAAATATCCCTTGCATCAGAACAGCTGGATCTACATATCCCTTTTATCCAATCACTTCACAAACCGCCTTTGTCTTTAAAAACGCATTGCAAACGTGTTTGTAAGCTGTAGATTGATGAAAGTCAATAAATGTTCTCTTACAAGTGTGTGTGATGACAATACAATGCAAAATGACCGGTTATTGTTTCTATTTTGGGGGTGGAATGGCAAATTAATAAGCAAAAAATATTCATCGTAGCGCTTCAAATGTTTTAAAAATCATATGAACTTATATTTTATTTTTAGTTAAGTCATGATACAATAATCAACAAAAAGGTATCTTATAAGGTATTCAAAGAAATTTGTAAGGATTCTGTTTTGTATTTTTTGTGTGTAAATCTTCATTGCTTTCCAATTTTAATTACATGATACAATAATCAACAAAAAGGTATCTTATAAGGTATTCAAGGAAATGTGTAAGGATTCTATTGTGTATTTTCTGTGTGTAAATTTTCATTGCTTTCCAATTTTAATTACATGTAGTATGTATATTTTTTAAGTGAATTGTAATTCATCCATGACTAAAAATTCGGATACTTTAGATGTTTTATGTAAATTTAAATAATTTATAAAAGGTAAAAAAGTACAAATTGAATATAAAAGCATTATTGGTAAAGGATATATATTTGAATTCAGTAAGAAAAGAATGAAGTTTGTTTATTTAAGGTCTTCCTTGATTGTTCCAGATATCTTCATTTCCCCCACATACCATGCTACCCAAGTCGCCATATGCATATTATATCTAGCGAGTTAACACAGTTTCTTCATTAATATACGCCAGTTTTTGTTTAGACAGTCTGTGAAGCGTGGAATGAATTTAACGATGGTGTCGTTTTTATTCCCAATATGTCAACATGTTAACGATACATGTAAGATCTGCTTGCCACTTTTCATTTCTACGATGCATCGCTGAGCACAGGCTGTAAATGCGATTTTTACAAGATTTTCAAAACAGAAGCGAATCTTGAATTACCTTATTGCATCCGGATGACTCTATGATAGCATTGGTATAGACAAATATTTTGCATCCGAATGACTTTATGATAGCATTGGTATCAATGGGTATAGACAGAAATGATCGGATTGCAGTCTCTTCCAATTTTCAAATTCAAACAAACTTGATTGGATCTATTGGAGTCTTCAATTTAGATAATTTCAAATTCAAACACACAATTTTCCCCTGTCAGCTTTTCATAGCAACGATATATGATAAAGCTAATTCATTTTTAATGTGATCGTAAAGCCAGAAGAAACTAACAAAGTTATGGAAGAATAATGATATTGAGATATATGAGATGTGCCATTCAAGTGGCCGAGGAAAATGAAAATAAGACAGTATGTTCATATTTGTCAATGTCTAGTGCTATTGGTATAACATGAATCATAGATCCCAATTGGTCACGGCTTAAAATCTCAACAAAGGAAATGGCACTTTCAACTTGAGTACAAATTGTATTACAATCCCCAGTAGGTTTGGTTTAAAAGGTGGCGAGCCAAAAGAAGATGTCTTCCCCAACTTGCTAGAAGGCCAGATACATGTAGCAATATGGCACTGAATATGTAAGTTTGATCATGCAGTTATTTTAGTATGGGGGATTTGGTTCTACCCTCGCAGGCATATCAAATACAGTTACAGTTAATGCATGTCAATACACACACCCTGAGACGATGTGTGGTTTTGCTCCATCTTATTTCTCTCCCAATTTTTTTTTATCAGCGGCTAAGATCTGAGGAGACCCTTGAAAATGTGAGGGGATTTACTTGGTAATCTGCTTTTAAAACGATTGTTTGTCAACCCCTTCAGAATTAGTCTTTGCAAAGGATTTGAGGATTTGGTCTATCTGACAGGCCTGTGTGTATATGTATTTCATACTTCTAGTTTCATTATAGTAGATAGCGACAATATAACAGTCTGGCTGTTGAGGTATCCCGTTTTGGGGAATCGTGTAGGGGCACCTTGAATATTAATAAGGTTTTGAGGGATTTCTATGTCAGGGAATACATTTAGTTTGTTGTTTTATTTATGGAAATAGAGCATATAGAATACAGATTTCCATTGACCGCAACCTATGAATAAATTTGGTTCTATTATTTTTGTTACAGATAGTTTGACGTACAAGTTGACAGGTTATTTGCTGTAAATACCGATCTTGATCCTAGGGATCTATATTTCATGATGAACTAAAGCTATACTTTGATCGATACTAAATTGTTCAGTTCTGATTGAGAATTTTGATAATTTGCCCGACATTTTCATTTACAGTTATTTCAAAGATGGACTTTCTTAATCTTTTTCAGAGTCCTATTAATAAATTAAAAAAAAATGAATAAAAAAAGAAACATAAAAAAATAACCTATAAAGTCAGTATATTTTTATTTCACACATGAAAATGATAAAACCGCATGCTTATTCTGTTCTGAACAAACTATAGCAATAATTACTGAGGAACATTTGAGGGGAGTATACCTATACAAAATTTCACAAGTACTTTTCATTACAGAAAGTTGATGCAACAAAGAAAGAGGTTGATTTGTGTTTTGTCTTGAGGCAAAGTTCAGACCTATTTCATTTTTGAAGATGGACTGAAGATTAGGTGTAATTTCAAATACTTGAAAGAGGCCAGTTTCTGTTTTTCACAGAAAAGGGGCCAAGAGGTCTACAAAATGTTTTATACAGTCAGTGCAGATATAGAGGCCTTGCATGCTTTTATTGATTAATACCAAACAAATGATTTGGACTGATGACCTTTCCTGTAAATATGGCGTACCACAGTCCATTTTACAAAATCATCTGTAATTAACTGACTGATAATGGTGCATTTTTATTGATGGGACAATATGAAGTGTTTGGTAATGGTCACACTTCTATTAAATGCATTTGAGCAAACCGCCATATTCACGGTATTCTACGTCGCAGGGCCTCTATGCAGATTGAATGGTCTAAGTTTAAAAAGTAAAATCTTGAAAGATTTACAGCTGTAAATATACTAGTCCACAAAATTAATTTTATTTTTTTAAGTGCTTAAAACATCAAATATTGTCAAAATCTCAATTAAAAAAAATTGCTTTCTGATTTGAACACTTAACCTTAACTATAATTCAGTCTCGAAGTGTTACGTGTAATCCGATTATCACCCTAACAACTGGTTCACGCTTTATAAATTTGAACCATGATCGAAATGATCACCACATAAAAGTATAGCAGACACCGTTGTCAGGGGATGTGCGTGAACCGGTTACTGGGGAAGTTGCATAACCACTACGATACTGAATATTGTATATTTTTAAAGTTACTAAGAATAAGTTTTAGCCACCCTGTAACTCCAAGTTTTGATTGGCAGCTCCAATTGCAGCAAGTGTTGACATTTATGAGCAATAAATGATATTTTAATGAGTGGGATCATAATAATTGTGACAGAATGAAATCATTGGATCATAATTATGCCCATTGAAGTTTATGAGGACAAGGTGAAATAAATAGTTCAACCTTTGTCATAAAAGAACTTTCATGGCCTCAATTTCATGAAATAAAATAATTATGTGTTACGTGCTTGCAATCATAGCAATGTTCGTGATAATTTCAGACTCTCTTAAAGGAGAATCAGGTTTGTTCTTGTTTCTTAAAACGTGTGCCTTATCAAAAACGAACAAATGACTTGTCTGAAGTAAAAATATAATTGGACCAAGTGTACTTTAGGTCCCATCCAGAAATTTAGGGTTAAGGTTTATGGGTTAGGTTTAATTTAGGGTTAGGGTTAGGGTTAGTTTTAGGGTTAGGGTTGGGGTATAGTTTTTGATGGGACTTACTTTATCCATATAATTATTTAAGATTATTTGGGTACTAGATCATATACCATTAAATATCAAGTCTAACACCACTAACATTAGTCATATATTAAAGGAAGTATACAGTTTAGATACGCCATAAAGTTGTTTTATAGTTGAACTCAAAATTACGGCTACATAAAATTATGGTCATTTTTTAGAATGCATGTGATACATCATATAAGTGAAGGGGATGATATATTAGTATAGCTGTAGACCCGGGCTGTAGAGCCATTTATCCTATGTTCAGTGTCTTAAAACACCTGATCCAAACACTCTCCGTTCACTACACTATATGAAAAAATGCCACTTCCATTTAGAATACACATTAAGGCAACCTGAATGTTGAAAAGAAATTCAAGAGTTACTGCAATAGAAAAGAAATAGTATGTACAAATTGGATGTAGTGAGATTTATATCAGGAATGAGGACAAAGAGTTTGTGTAGGAGAAATCAAGGGTGGTTTAACATGAGAGCTATCGCTTCAAGTCAATGGTTCTTCTAGGGCTAGGCAACTACTTGACTTAATTTCCCTCTAAAGCTTAATCTTATGTTGCCTTCTTTATAAGTGTCGAGTTTCGGAGGCTTGAAAGAGGAGGAGATGTGGAGACAGATGGGAATAGTGAAAGGAAAGAACACTGTTACTGAAAGAAAGGTGTTTAAAAATTAAAAAAGGGAGGATCATGGTTATATGAAGTCTTTGTATAATGATAGTGGACTTGGGTTAGCCATTATGTGAAAGGGAAAACAAATGATAATATGTTGAGGCGAGGGTTTACTGTCAGTGGTTTTAGACTGTTAATCCTTAAATCTCAGTGAAGTCTTATGCATTTTTGATAAGTCATCACTTCTGTTCTCCTCTTTGTAAACAATCTCAGTGCTTGAAAATGTTTTAAAGTCTGCACTAAAGTTTAATGTAGTTTCCAAATTTTATTTTCAAGTGTAATTTTGAGTTGTTGGTTTTAAAACAAATAAATTAAAATGGTTAGACTGTTTAAAATTAAGAGGGGAAATTTCATGCATTTTGAGGATATGAATATCGGTTTTAATTTTCCAAACAAATTTTATTACATATATATTATAGCCCATTGTGATATTCATACAGTACTAAATCAAAGCAGTAGACACATTAAACCAGGAAATTGTTGGGTGAGACGCACGCATCTGTAAACTGGATCACAGTGAGAATTTTGTGTTTAAAGTTACAACTAATTGTCGAATATAGACATAATTATAAGCATTATGTGAGTCTAAATGATCATGATGGAGGTCTTTAAAAATAGCAAAATGAAAGTGTTGAAATTGCAGAAAAGCCTATTTGTAAATTTAATGAATGCTATAAAGTTGAAAATTGTCACTGATGATTAAAGTATCTACTTGGTAGGATTTTTAAAGAGCATTAATTAACTGTGTGGGAAAATTTTGACAGAAATTTAAATTGTCAAGTTGGAATCGGTGCAAAGGCTAGGCCCTATATAGAATTTTAAGAGCCATTTAATGTAGTATAAAATGACGCACAATGTGGACCATTTTGACGATAAACTTGGAAAAGATAATACTGATGGACAAAAGTGATATGAAAATCAGATGCACTTAGCAAACAATTTGTCAGAGTTAGTAGCATATCATAACCTACATCAAGTCACCAATGTGTGTTTGTAGAACGGGCTTTGATACACTATCGTGACACCTATTTTTAGCCGTGTCTGTAAAATATATTTTGGACACGTCATTCTAACCAAAGATGATCCATCCGCCCAAGAAATTTGATCAGAATGATCAGATGCTAGGTCACAGGAATCAATAGATGGTTTTATATTGTGGCCAGAGTCATGATGTATAGTCATAGCTTTAACCGTCGTTTATTACAAGGGTATAGGATTTTCATCTTGACGATTCTTATGAGGAATTTACCCCCTCGAGCTATCCGCCATTTTGGACAATTATGGCCGACAAAATAGGGGCTGGGAAGGGGTCCGATTATACCTGTCTGGATTCTTCACACCATGTGCATTTGTTATGTTTGTTTTGTCTATCAATGTTTGATTTTCATTACTAAAGTTGTCTTGTATTTATGATCAGCTAGGCTGAAATTCTCTTGCGGATTCAGTCTTAGTCTAGAGCTCTTGTCTTGGTCTCTGTGTGAAATATCTTATACTGCGAGATTAGCCATGATTGGATGTGACAAATTGAAGGTTAGGATCAATTTGAACTTGTAATTTGTCAAATTGATGTGGGTTTAACCTCACTGTTGTTTCCTAGGGTTTTAAGTCAAGAGCACTTTGCTAAAGCTTACTGCAAATTTGACTTTATCTTCAGCGAAATGAAAAGTGATAAAACAAGACAATTTTCTCAGAGCAAAACTCTTGAGAAATATTAATTGACCTATTCTTGTATTTAGTTTACTTTCACATAAGTATTGGACAAACACATTTTCCATTTGTAAAACAAACCTTAGTCAAAAATCAAACAGAGGTTTCAGACTTTTGTAGATTGGTAAATGTTAGGTCAGTACACACTGTGTTTTGTTTTTCGGTGAGAGTGAATTTACAAGATTTTTTAGAGGTCAGGTGTTATCAGGAAGTACAAATAAACAGGGATGAAAACTGGTTTGGTGGTAGAAATTCTTAACTTGATTTGTCATCCTCTTTCAGTAGCTTTTAGTTGTATACATCATTGATTTACAAAGATGCATGGTTCAATAACCGAGATATTGCAGGTGAACTTCTGAACTGAGCCTGAGGAATTGAGACTGTTGGGCTAAAATGATTGTGCTGTGAATTGTTAAACAAAATAGGGCACTTCTGAGCATTTAAAATAGAAATCTAAATTAACCTGAATTGCAAATTTAATGTATTCTCTCACTCTCTTTCTTTATTTTTATTTTGACAAGCAGCAATTTAGTTTGAAATTTGGTTGTTTTAATAACTTGTTCTAGATGTTTGTTGCAGAAAACCATTTTGATATGATTAGCAATATTTAGAGCAGAAGAGACTTTACTTATGAAAAATAAATGGAAATATGCAACAATAACCACACACTCTCACATGTTGTTCTTTGATTAAGAGGAAATGAAAATATGTTAAACAAGACAAGAAGAGTAGGCTAAAAGAATCATAGATTAAACATTTTCAAACTATTTTTGTCTGTATTTTGTTTTTATTTGTTAGATTTTTCGTCATCTCAAGGTTTGATATGAATATAAGCTTTCCATGAAAAAAACAGGTGCTTTAAAGTGATAATCCTACATTTCAAAACATCTGTGGTCAAAAATTTGATATAATCATAACAGGTTTAATGATTTTATGATATGATGTGTGTCTTTTAATAGCTGTGTTCCCTTACAGCATTATTCAATATCAATTCAATGTGTTTTCTGAATTTAAGATGCATTTAAATTGTAATAATTGAAGACGTGCTTTTGCCCCAAGTTTCTGGTTTACCACAAGAAATGTTCTCTAATCAAAAGCTAATCGGACATTTGATAAATGGATGATACACTCTGGTTTACAATCGTGCTTGAGAAAGCCACTTGCACAAAGTGTAGACCTTCAGGGTGTGAGCAATAACTAATAGCAAACGAGATGCGCCAAGTCGTAAAAGAAAAAATAATATAGCCAAGGGGTGGTAGACGGGGAGTGAAATAAAATTGGGAAAAGAAGCCAATATATTAGAGGGGGAAACCTAAGCTTGATCTGAAGCGAATCGGAAGACAGAAGATGCAATAGGGAGCTTGTGTACAGGTGGAGATGAAACGACTTGATAATAAAAATTCAACAGTATCGCTCTTATCACGGCAGCTGAAATTGCTTGTAATATAAGCTTATCGTTAGTCTATGATTTTATTTGACTAGGGGAATTGGGAGTATATGGATGGCAATGCTAATAAGCGTTAACGTTATAAAGGTTGTGGTCATATCATTATGAGGACACCTTCTTGGTTTGAGAGATGAGAGTATTTTTTTCATGTTTGGGATGAGAGGCAAATATGATCTCAAACTCATTTGGTGGTTGGATTGATGCAGTGTTTCTTCCCTCGCTTTTTACCAATGGGGCCCTTGTTCGATTCCAGGTCGGACTAAGGCTGTACATGATTTTGATTGTTGATTCAAGTTCCCCCTCACAGTTTTTCTCTGAGCACTTCGGTTTCCTCCTGCGACTAAAATTGAAAATTCTTTCCAATATTCTATCTTTCTCACTATGGAGGCTTCCCTTGAATTTAATGCATATGCGTGATTGGGATTAAGCTTGGCTTTCAGCGGAATGTTGTAGATAAATAACGTTGTAATAGGGATAAGATCAACGATTAAAAAAGCATTTGTTTGGATTTGTAATGTTTGTTTTTAAAAATGCACTTGATTTTCATTTTAATGAAAAGAAATGACAAATTTATTGAATTTGATATAAGATGACAAAATTGATGAGATAATGGTGATGCCTTTTTGTCCTTGAAAAAATTCTGAGTCACCTTTATGTTTAATGCGGTCTTGGGACAAACTTAATCTTATAAGATTTTATTTTGAATAAGAATTTCCACCCATTTTGACTTGCAATACACTTACGGCTGAATCGTTAAAACATAAAAAAGCTCTTAAATGTCAATTAAATTGCCAGTATCAAGCAATATTACAAATTGACTTCTATTTTCTTTTAACCAAATTGTCAATAACAGACGAGCAGTTTTGTTCCAATATCTTCTGGAAATGGTCAGCCAAGCAGAAAAATACTTGTTTATCATAGCCGCAGGGCGGCGTAGAAAATTGTCAACGGCTTCCTGATAAAAGAATTGTTCCTTTTAGCGGAATCCGAATGGGAAAGAAAGCGAATTAAGAATTGTGACATTAATGAAATGGACTTGTAATTTTGGTGGGATGTGCGCGGCAAGACATCAGAATTCGTTAGTTTCAAATTATGCATGGACGGTTTGCTCAACTAGTTTAACCAAGTTTTAAAGGTGTGATGTATCATTTTGATTGGAATGAAATGCTGCCAATGACTAAAGTGCTGTAGAAAATGGAAACATTTATCATTTTGCTGAAAAGACATGATGTAATGTTATGTTTTTGTAGCATAGTTAATTGGAGCATATTGGAAGATATGCAACAATGCAAAAAGTGCTTCTACAGACGCCCAGAGAATAGCAAAATTTTCCCTTGGAAAGACGAAATTGATTTGTTTAATTTAGTGCATTATTCTACATCATGCATAATGCATACACCAGCAGCCTTTTCAGGTTTGCTTCATTCATCATAATCAATTAATATTAATTGATGGCCTTGAATATTGTCTCTAGGTGACAGGTATTTGCTTTTTATTGATCATGAACTTGAAGGAGCCAGACAGTGCGATGTTATTAAGTCATCACTAATCAGAGCCATTTTGACATGTTCAAGAAAAAAACATTTCTGTCGTAATGTTTTGTTTTACACTAGTGTCATTTTCAATTTTGCATAGAAAGAAATCGTGATAAACAAATCTGCTCGGATCTGTCCTCCCCTGTGTAGTCTGTGTAGGCATCTAAATACTTAAAGACAGCTTGTAATTGGAATTTCATAATCCATGCTGCGAATTTGATTTGCATTTCTCTTGATTTGAGTCAGACGACCAAGGTGACCCGCCAGTTAGGGATCAATTTTGTCGAAATTGAGCTTCCAGCGAGGTGCTAGCGTGGTGCCATTTACTATTCCAAATACTGAGGCTATAATATTATTGGTTGTAATATACACAAGCAATTATGGCATATGCTGTGTGCTGATTTGGCGGGCTGGCAGCTCAGGCTTGTGTTCCTTCTCCGCTGTTGTTTTAACCCTATCGTACTATACCAACTTGCATTCCCATTTTCATCGCATTGACCTCATGCTAAGAGGAGAATTCTTTACCTCTATAGAACTCAGGATTCCTGTGTATTATTTAGGATAAGCAAATAGCAAATGAAAGGGGAGGCGCAAAGGTCTTTTGGACGACCAAATGGGCCCATAATGCTTTCAGAACAAGCTGAACTTTGACCCTTTCAAAGTATATCGGCACTGAGGCTATTTTGATGCTGGAGGGCCCGTAACAATAAAAGGAAGGAAGGTGTTGTTAGAAGTGAACAATGTTTTTAACCAAATTTTGTTATTGCAATTTTTTGAAAGTAAAATTGTACTTTAATCTGAGTTTAAGATGAAAATCTATACTGAGTGCATGCTGAATCATGAATAACAGTCAAATGTTGATCTATAAAAGTTTGCCAGTAGCCAAGAATTTGAATGACTTTGAACAACATTGCACAAGCACATTGCTCACTGTGAATAACAGCGCCTGAGAACATGTGAGGTTCAAGTATCGCTATGACCAATAAACTATTCAGGCTTAAAAGAGTGAAGTTATTCCACATTTTAATACTAACAATCTTTTAAGTTGCATTTAAAAAAAATAATGAATTAATTAAAACAGATTACAGATTTTGAAGTTATTTGTCAAGTTTTTAGTTTTCCACATCCGGAAAGTTTGCCACACAATTTGAAGTTGGAAAGCATTAGTAGGTTTCACAATGAGCCCAACTTGTGTATACAAATGCTTCATTGCAGATTATTTCTCACTTGAGTACATCCCACATTCTTTCGGTTTGCTATTTTCTTTAGTGCCGAAACATGCCCTTTATTTATATGTCAAAATAAACAAGCCGTTGAACGGAGTAGTTACTAGTTTCAATGATTCTAGTTTTATGTCCATTAATGTGGTCTGGCTGTGTTAGTGGAGAAAAAAGGATTTTTCTAACTGTCAAAACACCTTCAGTGTTTTCAGTGTCAAATTTCTTAATTTTATGGATTTACTTGATAATTTTATTTTATTCTACAATTGCAAATATTAGTACTTATTTGCTCTGAAACAGAAAATTTTGGAAAACATCAGGATCTTCAAACTGATATGAATTGTTATGACCAAATTTCTAAAAATAAAATTTTGGCGGAAGTCATTTTTCATCCTGCCTTCAATAACAAATAAATTTGCAACCCCAAGAATATTTTCCATGAAAATGTCACAAAATATGATGAGGTAATTTACTTTAATGCCTGATTACTTCATATATTCTAATGAGCAGAATTCTTGTCGTTCAGCATTCCTTAGCATCTCTCCATTGATACTGATTAAAAAGACTTAGACTTGATGAATTAGTTTTCTTCATCTTAATTAGAAGCAGATTAAGAGTGTTGGATAGTATGATATGCCAATTAGTTTTCAGTGTGCTGGTGTGTGGAAATTTTTGAATAATTAAATCTGTTGTGTCTTGTAACCCGTCAAAGTTTTAGCACGGAATGGCACGTTGAGCGCAGAGAGATGGAAAGTAATGAATTTACCTTGTCTAGGATGAGGCTAAAAGTGATGTATTAATTTACTAAGTGAGATTGAAAGTAAACATCTTGGTGGGAAGGATGATAAGATCAAAATGTAAGAATTGTGTTTACCCATAGATGCTCTATATAAAAGTATCTGTGGAGTAGCCATGGTTTACTTAGGCTAGATGGATAGATGTATTCTAAATGTACATTTATAAGGTTGTGGGTGTTCTATTTTTGCAATTTTCCATCAGAATGTCTTAAGGATTCAATCTTACAATGATATATATAATATAGAATTCAAGCATATATTTGTGAAGTTCAATAATTTCACAGATTTTGCATCTTACAAAATCAATGATGTAAAAATGCTCATGAATTGAATTTCTCATTGTTTGTGGAGTGTAGACAAATGTTAAAAGTCTGCTGTTTAAAGAACAAATAAATGTTTTTTCCTTGTTTTTCCGTCTTTTTCTAATAAAAGAGACATGGCATTATTTATTACATTTTGTTGTAAGAGCGGATATGTTTCTTGACAGACAGGTTTTGTAATTATTAAATCTTTCCCATCACAGTCAGTCAGATAAGTAATCAAACAGTACCATTAATGCTGAAAGCCTGACATGTCATTTCAGAACTTGTTTTAACATCTAACAGTTCTTTGTTTTCTTTTGTCTTTTTCATCTCAAGAAAGGAGCATCATCTTTTATTACTAATACTAATAGTAATTGTCCTAAAAGAGAGAAGATGTTGAAAGGCTTTTGTTTTAAAACAACACTTTGGTTCTTTGTTTGTGTTTTCCTGTTAAGAAAAGTAGAAATACTAATTGCTAATTGTTCTGAAAGGAGAAATGTGTGTTGACATATCCTTTTCAAATCTACTAAAAAGTAAACTATTGAAAAAGTTTTTTTTTCTTATAGCATTATATGAATATATGTTCTTTCTTTGGAAAAGAACATGTAATTTTTTCCCAGAAATGACAAAAAGTACATTTACTGAGCATGAAAGTACTTAAAAGCTAAAGAAGAGAAGATTTATTGGATAACCTACCCCAATACTTGACTTTTAGTATAAGAAACTCTTCAATAATAAAATGTTAAAACATCATTTTATTATTGAGACAATTATGTGTCAAATATCAAAAATTAGGTGATACTTTAGAAAGCAAAGTGCAGTTTAGTAAAAAACAAGTGGATTAACTAGTCTTTTTCAAACAAATGGTATTGATACTAAATAATATAATGTTTTAAACTTCCCATATCATTTACACTGCCACACATTATAACAGGTGTATTCTTGAAGAACTATATGACTAAGTTTCTACATACAACTTTTAAAGAGTTTTTCAATATTTCCCATTATAAACTGCTAGATCTGAAAAGCCCGCAGTGGCACTCAATAGAGAATTAACGCTGAATGCATCCAAATTGATTGGTTCCCAATTAGCCCCTACCAACTGCCATTTTGGTAGAGCGCTGGCCTAAGGAAACCATCAATAATAATACAGAGGTGGAATTTTCTCCATGCCATTACAATGTGATTCCCAACGCTTTGTCATCTTTTTCCTCCAGCCAAAAAAACTTGGAACAAAAGGAGGATTAGCATTCAGCACAGACCATTAACTCATATTTACAATGTCGGATTTGTTAATAGCGGATGACATAAATCATATTTACCCCCATATTATTCTTCCCTGATCCATCATTAATTTAATACAGGAAATTGATCACCTGCAGATATGGATGAGTCAAACTTAGGATATATGAGGAGATATATTGGAATGATGACCCATTATCTCTGTGATTACCACACCTACCTACCAGCCCTCAGGGTGCATCCCTTTACACACGCCCTTCTAACTTTTTTATTTCTTATGGAAAATTTGGACCAAGTTATATGAGCATGTAGGTTCCATGCATTCAAGTCATTAATGATATGTTTCAACAGATGCAGCATTCAATAATGCATTGTGTGTAATATTTAGTCAGATACTTTAGGGTTCAGACATGCAGTATTCTTTTTTAATTATCTTTCATCTGACCACTTTATCTTTGTTTCCTCCTTCAAATCAGCTTCTAAAAATTATGTTTGTGTCTTGTTTATGATGAATACTTCACAAGCTGTTGAGTCATGTTTTTACAAGATACTTTTTTTATTTTTTATTGTGGTAGTTTGTTTTTTTCATTACCAGTCATAGCACACCTCTTAATTCTTATGACAGATTTGATATATGGCTCTCAGACTTCCGCCTTCCTTTATTTGACTTGCGACTTATAGTTGAGCCATCAGTGTATATTTGTGTGTTCCCCTCCTTTTTCTAAATGATTCCCCGTTTGTTCTGAGTTGTAATCAATTCATCACGCAAAATACTTGTTTATTAGAGTCATTCATGTTTTGCATGGTAATTTTCTTCGCTGCAATACAATAATCATCAACTTTACATCATCTTGAATTAGATAGCAATGCAATAGATTTATTTATGATAGATTCCCTCCTACTCCTCAATTCCTCCTCCATCTCTGATTCATATCTGTCATCCTTTGCCTAATCAGCAAGATGATGCCCTGGAAATTGGACAAGAGTTGACACCCTAAGATGGGCTCCATTAATCAAATCTGTTGTATGCCCATCAGCCATCACCCCACTACGATGAGTGGTAGCTTGTTGGCTAACTAGTTAGTTGCCTGCCCTGGAGTGTGTTTCTTGAAAGGTTTGAGGATTAAGTATGGTGTGGCTACTGCTTTGACAGACTTGTTCGCTGGCTAATTTAGTACAATGTCCGGAGATTTGTGCCAAGCTCCAAAGTTTTAACAAGTATGAATAATAGTCTTTTGAGTTTGTTCAAAAAGTGGTTGGTCAGAGGATAAGTCCTTAAGGGTGAATTTGTGTTATTGCTACTGCTTTGCAAACTATTCTACTGCTACATGTTGGCATAAGGTTTAGGTAGCACCAAACTGGACTAGATTTAGATACTGGTTTCAGAAGCTTGTAATCTCATATAAGTTGCATTATGTGAAAGATATTGTGAGCTTGTAAATGTAAACCATGATTATTGGGATTACATTAATATATTTTCACAGAACATGTATTTTTTAGCAATTTAATTTATCATTCCAATTTGAAAAATAGTGATTCATGATTATTGAGACTTAAAGCCATTCACCAAGTATAGCCACATGACTCAAAAGATAGCAGAAACAGCTAATGCATGTTGATATCTGCATCCATTCATAGATAATTTTGAAAAAGGTCTTATCTTTTTTTAACTTTTGTAAAAATGTTATAAACAAAGAGCAGTCTGCTTCTGCACATGAAAGCATATTGCGTGTGATAATTGATACACATTAGTATTCACAAAGAAACATTGCCCATTTACTTTTTAACAACTTCTATGATCAAAAAGGCAGTCTGGGTATATCATGTATAATGTGTATTAAGCCAAAATGACAGCCATATCATATGGTTTCTGATAGGTGTGATCTCCATGGAAATATAATGCTCTTTCAGTTGGAAATACTTGTATGATTCTATCATATAATATACTTGGAACCATCTGCAACATTGATGGGGCTGTCACAAAATCATAGAAAAAATAGAGGTGTCAAAATGTGCTGATAAATTTACTTTCATGCTTGGTTTTATGGCCATTTTGCCTGTATTTTACCAACGTGTGCAAATCACTTTTGATATGCAATCTTACATTTAAGATGATTAAACATGTGAGCAAATTTGAAAAATTAAATGCACTCTTTTCCGGTTTCCTGTTCTGTTTGTTAATGTACAAATGTTAAATTCAACATTGGAGATGATGCTAACAAAACCAAATTACTTTTTGTTACAGCAAGCGTAAAAAACAAATGATGAATTTTCATCGCCATGGCAACAAAATGGTTTTGTATTTCTCAAGGGAAGCAAAGAAAACAAGTGGTTTGATGGAAACCCATTTGTATTGTACTGGCAGTCTGTCACTCTTTAATTTATGAAGGAAACATTTACCTGTATGCATGTGACAGAAATGGATCCATTTGGAATTGCGGAAGTTCTTTTTTGTTTTATTTTATTTCAAATATCACAATGGACTGATATTTCTTCGCTCAGGGACCTTTCACACTTTTCCTGATATGCTTTACTATCCCAACTAGACCGCATCTCCTTAAAATAGCAACCAATTTCTCAATGTCTGCAAAAATATTTCTATTTCAACTGTGATCATATTTACCATTTGTCACATTTTCTTTTATTGTAGCACAATTTTCAGGTCAGCAATATAAGCTTTTAAGATATCCGTGTCTTTATAAAATATTGAAATATAAGCTTTTGAAGATTCAACCTCTAGAGTTTATGCATCTGCACGAATTTTAAAGTAACAAATTCTGCTCTTGACTAAAGGGATGACCTGTTCTTGAGTATATCAAGTATATATCCAGAAAGGAGAGAGTTAAAAACAGATGAGTAATTCTTTTTCTTCCTCCCTCGCCAGAAGTGAGTTTTATTATTACCTCATTAGGAATTCCCAAGGTAGTTTATAAAAACGGTGAATTTTCAAACTGAAATGGAGGCAAAAGGATAAATGGCAAATGTGCTCATAAGTCCAAATGTAGATGGTCAGTTTTGTGTGATGGAATTTATCCGTGGGTTCGCATTATCTTGCAGGATTTTTAGTTATCTTTTGTTGCGGAAATTGAAACAATTCTTGCGTATGGAGAGCTGTTGTGAAACATGTTTTTGCATTGAATATGGTTGATTTTTTATTATTATAGGTATACTTTGGGAAACAAAAATTTTCAAAATGACATAAGAAGTTACGTTTGTCAATCATAATATTCTTTTCAATTCCCTTTTTGTTGTTATCAATGAATCTTTGGGCATGCTATATCCTGAATCTTTGACACTCCTTAAACTTTCTTAAACCATATGCTTCATTGTCTATAAAGTCGATTGTGTAGTTTGATTACTCCTTAAAAAGCCCCAATAGTGCCAAAAGTAAAACTTCAGTCTTTATGAAAATTTGTTACGTACCTTTTTATTCTTTGATCTGAGCATTTAACACAACATTATCATTTTCATATTTTTATTCATCACTCCTGATCTTTTATCACTTTAACATCACTTGAGCCAAATATCTGTCACTAGGGTTAATGCATCTTCACAAATTTAAAGTAACAAATTCTATTCTTGAATAAAAGGGATGACCTGCACTCAAGTACATTTTGTATTCTGCAGAGAGGAAAGAGTTAAAAGAGAAGATGCGTAATTCTTTTAATTCTTCCCTGGTCGGAGTCAAGTTGTCATCAAGTATTATTACCTCCTTAGGAATTCCCAAGGTAGTTATAAAAAACCAAGGTCAATTTTAAAACTGTAATGCAGGTGGGAGGATGAATGGCAAATGTGCACTCCAAGTACAGATGGTCAGTTTCGTGCACTGGAATTTATTTTGTGGGTTTGCATTATCTTGAACAGGTTTTTGTTATCTTCTTTGGCGGAAATTGGAAGGGTTTTTGTGTGCAGATAGCTGATGTGAATAACTTTCCTTATTGAATGTGGTTGATTTTTGCAGATAATGGATGTTTGACTATGGGAAACTAAAATTGTCAAAAGGTTAAAAGTCTTTGGCTAAAAGAGTTGGGTTTGATAGAACATAATATTTTTAATTCCCTTTTTGTTGTTATCAACAAATCTTTTGGCATGTTATATCATGCATCTCTGACATTCCTGCAAGTTTCTTAAACCATCTGCTTCATTGTCTATAAAGTCGATCGGCTCGATAGTGTAGTTTGTTTACTCCTTGACAAGCCCCAATAGCGCCAAAAACAAAACTTCAGTCTTAATGAAAATTTGCTATGTATCTTTTTATTCTTTGATCTGAACATCTAACAAAACATTATCATGAACTCCTGATCTGTTCACACTTTACCATTCTTTAAGCCAAATATCTGAAATGCATCTGCGCGAATTTTTAAGTAACAAATTCTATCCTTGAATTATAAAGAGATGACCTGCACTCAAGTACATCTTGAATTTTGCAGAGAGGAAAGAGTTAAAAAGAGATGAGTAATATTTTTTATTCTTCCCTGGTCAGACCTGAATTTGTAAAAGTCAAGTTGTCATCAAGTATTATTACCTCCTTAAGAATTCCCAAGGTAGTTATAAAAAACCAAGGTCAATTTTAAAACTGTAATGCAGGTGGGAGGATGAATGGCAAATGTGCACTCAAGTCCAAGTACAGATGGTCAGTTTCGTGCACTGGAATTTATTTTGTGGGTTTGCATTATCTTGAACAGGGTTTTGTTATCTTTTTTGGCGGAAATTGGAAGCGTTTTTGTGTGCAGAGAGTTGATGTGAATAACTTTCCTTATTGAATGTGGTAGATTTTTGTAGGTAACGGATGTTTGACTATGGGAAACTAAAATTGTCAAAAGGTTAAAAGTCTTTAATGCACATAAAAGAGTTGGGTTTGATACATCATAGTTTTGTTTTTAATTCCCTTTTTGTTGTTATCAACAAATCTTTTGGCATGTTATATCATGCATCTTTGACGCTCTTGCAACTTTCTTAAACCATCTGCTTCATTGTCTATAAAGTCGATCGGCTCGATAGTGTAGTTTGTTTACTCCTTGACAAGCCCCAATAGCGCCAAAAGCAAAACTTCAGTCTTAATGAAAATTTGCTATGTATCTTCTTGTACTTTGATCTGAGCATTGAAAGCAGCATTATTATTGTTTGTAAATTTTCGTTTGTTCTTTCAACACTTCAGCATTACTTCAAAGTGTTTCTTTAAGTTTGTAGGATTTAACCTTTTGTATATTCCAGCTTTATGAACTTTTACCAACATACTAATGAAGTTAGGTTAAGATTATCTTTGAATAAAAGGGACGAATAACCAAAATGGAGTGGGTTTGATTTGAAGGCAGTTTTTGTCTTTCCCACATTGAGGAGATTTTTAACATGTTTTAAAAGTGATGAATTAAAATGATATATGGTTTCTCAAGGTTATTTTCATTTTAAATTGGATCGTATACGCCACACTTTACGCGCGCATCAAAAAAGTGAGCGTAAACAACAAATCACACACTGCAAATATATGCATGAACAAGGTTATCTGCAGAAGAGCTTGACAACAAACATCGGCAACAACCCCTACGAACAATTCAAAAAAAAACCTGGAAGATAACATATTCTCATATATGGTATTTTATTATTTAGATTAAGAAATTTAACGACATGCAATGAAAGTTTTTAATCTTTAAATGATATGTTATAGAAACATAGAGTGTATAGAAACTTTAACACACAGGGTTACTACAAACAAGAGCTTCTTTAATTTTAAATCATTTGTTTGAATTTTTTAGTTTTAGACATTAATTGAGTAGATTTTCAATATGTTTTAAAAAGAAATATAATTTCTCACATATTTGTGATTTTTGTTTAGGATTAAAAGATATTCTGTATTGCAATATGTATAATATAATCCAAGTTTAAAGCCACAAAATATTTGTTTAGGTCAATTTTTCTTAGAAAAGAGATCCATGCCTCCTCACATCAAGGGATGCACTTCATTTCAAGATCACCTTGTTATGGGCCACATCACACATGCAAGTTATCAGTATAGTCAGGCTGCATTTTATCCTTAGGGTGTCTAATTTAAAATCATTCCTACTTGAATTATATTTTTGTGCTATACGGCTCTCATACATCTTTATTTGACTTGCGTCTGCAAATCTGTCACTGAACTGACCAGATCAAACTGACCGAAAGGTTTACTGGCCTGTCGTAGAACTTATTAGCGGTTGAGATGAAGAAACTGCCAAAAGATGACCCCAATTTGAAATCTGTGCTCTGGAGTGTCCTCAGGTGAATTAAAAAGATACAAACAAATCATGATGCAGAGAGGAAAACTGGGGGCTAACAAGGGGAAATACATCCAGCATAACTGCATCTTTGATGTCATACTTCAATTTAAGTGCCTTTATTTCTACTTAAAATATCTATCTATTGGGGAAAAATACTCTAGGCAAATTAATATTTTCTGCTTATCATACATAATTTGGTGAAGATACTACAAATGATGCATCTTATGCCTGAATCGTATGTCCACAACAAGTGTGATAACATACGACCTTGAGCAACAATAAGAAAAAATGCTGATACATATGCTCATATGAGATAAACCGTCATGTGAGTGCAAGAAAGTCATATCTGCAATAGCTGCCATTTGTCAAATTTGGATTTCATGCTGTTTAAACTCCAATCTTGGGTCAGTGGTTCTTGAAATGGTTCTTCAGGTGACGGTGTCACCTGAATAACCATTTCAAGAACCACTGACATAAGACGTTAAAATTTTGAGAGATTTTCACATTCTTGTGACAAGTTGAAAAATAAATATAACTTGGGGCAGCCATTGCAGATACAACTTTCTTGCACTCACATAATGAGATAAACTTCCTTACGAAACAAGTGGTGAATCACAGTTGGAATGAAGACGAATGGAGATATCGCTTGATTGAACACGCCTTATAGACATTACAGCTATGTCAACTACTCATTGATGACAAACATTTCATGAAATTCATTTTATCCCGACTTGAGTGCATACATGTGAATGTATGTTTGTGCATCGTAAACATTGCACTGATGATATCAATGGGTTGTTTTTAGAATAGTTCATTTTGAGTCTAAATATATATTATTGATCTTCCCCCTTTTTGCGGAGAGGGGGCAGAAGAGGGAAAAGAGATACACAAAAAGGTAGAGAAATCCACCTTGAAAAGCTTATAACTTAAAAATATAGAAAATGTTGATAATAGGTCAGATATAAATGCCAACAGGTTTAATATTATTGATATAGGGATTTAAAACCAATTATTTTGTAGTAATAATCAATCGTATGATTCAAATTGTATCGAAAGAATAATCCCTTAAAGGCAGCCATAATGAAAACCCATTTTACATGTAATTTATACACATACGGTACACTTTAGCTAGTGGACATTCTTTAGAAATATGAAAAGTATCTTAACACAAAAGGGAGCTATTTTGTGTAACTTATACTCCAATTTGAAGCATGCTCAATGACAAGGCCCAAAGCCAGTGGAATTTAATATCAGTTTTACCCAGTCTCATCCTATAAATCAGAAATGACAGATGACATTATATGGAGATGTAAACATTCAATAAATTTATGTTACTCATTTGAATCACTTTATTCTGCCACAGTATTTTGTATTTATGCAGACCACAGTAGCAAGTACTTTATGTGTAACAGAAGTAGACGACATAATAATTTTGTCTCTTGACAGCATTTTATAATACTCTTCTTATTCCTGTTTGTTATACATCCCGTGGGGAGGAAGGGGTCTGGGTATATATAATTCATGTGCTATACAAGGAAATGACCTAGACATGTGTCCCATTTTTCCCCCCAAAAAAATCTGTAGATAAGGGGATAAATGAATTTTTGAGGGAACCTTTAGGAATTTCCAAATTTGCAAACTTGTTGAAAAAAATGTCACATAGCCTAAAATTATGGCTGTTTTTGAGGGGAACCCTTGGGGAATTTTCAAATTTACAAAACTGTTGAAAAAAATGTCAAACAACATAAGGATTTCATACCTTGAGCATATCCTTGTCAATTTATAAATTGAGTGCCCCACCCTCCTAGTAAGCATTATTGTAAATTTTGCACAAAGTATAATTTTTTACATTCTTTACATATGCCATGCAAAATCTTTTATTTTCATAAATTCATTCATACTTTCATTTATGCATTTTCCGCTATAAATATTGATTTACAAACAAATTCGGAATCCAAATGTTTTGAAACATATCAGTTGATAGAATTGTAAAAACAATGATGACATATTTTATTCAAGATACTTTTCAAAACGTATGTGATTTTTATTTTCTATAGATTGACAAGATTTTTTTGATGTTTGCTTAACAAGAAATATTTAGTCTAATCAGAAAATTTACAACGAGAAATGTGTCAAGTACATGTGATCATTGTGAATTATCCTAAGCTCGTGTTTCACCTTAAACATTAAAGAAAGGTAGGAATTGATACTAGTGTTAAGGAAGGAATCATTTTTAAAGTTGAAAGACAATGCAGGCATGATAATAATGAAAATATTATTGGTATATTATGACTGATAGCTTTGGTACTTACATAATGTAACCTATGAGAAACTAAATTAGGCAATTAAGGATAATTCAGGTAAAAGTGAAATATTTCATAATTTTCATGACGTCAAATGGAATTTGATGGGGGTTTTAATGGGAAATGGACAGCATTAATGTTAATGTGGGAAAATGGTCTGATATTAATTTTGGTGAAAGAGTAATTTTATGTTTAAAAACAAAATAGACCTTTTTCAGTTTCATGGTCTAGTAATATCTCTTAAAAACATTGATAATTTCAAATATAGGGTTGAGTTCATTTAATTAAATACTTCTGATATTAATTTTGTAAGCAATCTTATGACCTTGAGATTGTGTGATAAAGTGAATTTTTTAATCAAAAAACAATATTTTTGATATTACGGCACTTTCGTTAGCAATCTGATGACCTTGAGATTGTGTGATAAACCTAAAGGTAGCCATGGTAATGTTATACCGTCTGCAATAATGCAGGCATTACCTTATCGAACATTGTGTGGCAAGAGAGATACTTCGTGTTTCAGGTTAGCGGAAGTCACATTTTTCCCCATTCTATACAACAACTTGAGTCCATTAGCGCTCTACATGTAGGTATTCCATCATTCCATCCCTGCTTAGAAACCCAAGTGCAAGTCATGGCACTTTAAAGGGAGCATAATGGAAGCTAACACAGGTTAAATGGCAAATTATTGGCATCTTTTCGATCGAAGACGACACTCGGCTTCATCCTTTGTGTCTTCTTTATGTCTTTTTAACTTCAAGATGGCTCAGCGATGATGATAGCTTCAGGAGAATCAATGATGCCACCTTCTGTCACCGCAGGAGACTTTCAACCTGTGCTTCAACACAGTTTCTAATGCAAAGTTCACTGATTTGAAGCACTTGCTCAACATAGTTAGTTCTGTCATGTGGATATGATTGTCAGTTGGGTATGATTTTTGAAATACAATATTGCATGCTACTTGTAGCATGTCATTTTCAAATATTTCAGCTTTACTTGGGTAGATCATTTATCCATCAAATTATAAGTGGTGAATGTCAAAACTGCCATTGATCCTAAGACATCTTACTCGCATCAGTTCACATCTCAGATTTTATTTCAGGTTTGCCTGTATAGGTATTTCTGTCTCTCTCAGTTAAATTTATGACACTTAAAAACATTTCCATTATACAAATATGTACAGAGCAAGAGCAGAGCAGTGGAAATAGAATATCTTTCAACATTTATCAAAAATGGTCAGATGCCTCTGACATCTTATGTATCTTTTGACTTGAGTCATCATCTCGTATCATTAAAAGACACATGATGAAATATCGCTCCAATTATACTTCAAGTCTCTATTTCCTAAATTAGCTCGGCAAGATCGGTGTTTCCAGTCGATGCTGTATATAGCACTCATTTGGTAACTATATACCATAGCTTGTCAACGCTTACATTTATATAGTCAGTAATGGGATCGTTATAAATTATGATTTTTTAAGACAATTAAAATTGATGTATGAGCAGGTTGACAACAATTGGGTTGGTAATGTTTGTATCCAGGAAGCTTGTCGAGAGATTGAGCTCTGACCAGGGTCTATATTCTGATGTGGGTGATCAACTAATGGAGTCATTAGAGGTGCTAGATGTAAAAAAATAGGCTGATTTGAGATGGTTAATGGTATTTGCTCTGTACTGGTGTGGTGATTTAGAACTTGGCAGGATAATTAGTCACAGTTAAAGGTAGATTTGGTTGACATTTGAATTGACATGTGGCATAGATAGAGTATCTGTAATGGATTAGGTTACAGTGAAAAGATTGTCAAAAAAGAATGAACATGGTAATGGATAAAATGTAGTGATTCTTTTTCTTCCATTACTCTGCTGGTAACATAATGGTTGTAGTTCATACCAGGGTGATATTTTTTTTCTTTTTCTTTTCTTTAGATTTGTTAAACATTATCACTGTTACGTATAACTTAACTCTAGGCAGGTTTATATATCAGTTGTATAAAATTGAAATATCAGAAATCTTTACAATCTTCTAGTATAAACAAACTGAGTCTTTGAACTTGAGCTGTTATTTTTACTAACTTATGTTTGCAGTTCATATAACACCTACGTTGAGAAATTATTCAAAAGTATATTTTGAAGCTTGATAACCTGGATCTGTCACTATTTGTTTTGAGTTGTGTGGTTACCATGGCATCAATACATATTTATTTCAATCAAAATGTCATAATTATGTGTGTATAAAAGAGTGTATACTATTTCTCATGTTTTCTGTCAAAAGTGATGCCTTTAAAGTTATAATTTTAGTAGATATTGATTGAAAATGGTTATCAAAACACAGATTTTGGCAATATATTTGCTCGATACCATGTGATGGTATTTGGAATATGAAGAACTGTCTGGTAGTGCATTCCAACTGTCATATGGAACACCATCTACTTGAAGTTGACATCATGAGAGATGATGTTGATGCGATTTCTCCCTTGGGTCGCTCTGAGAAATGTGCCGAGGTGACAATATGATCTATGAATGTTTGCAGTGGGGTCACGTCCCTATCTGTCAGTATATGGGGTGGTCGGGTGTATATACACAAGACTGTCATATAAGATGAACTGTGACCCGGCTTCTAGAAATAAACAGCGCCATCGTTGGTTTATTATTTTTAGCTTAGCAAACAGACTGTGCTTGTGCAGACTGGTGAGTGATGAGAGGGTGCATCAGATGGGCTTATCTTCTATAAAGGGATCTTTTTTTCTTTTTACAAAGAGGAATCATCATTTGTTTATATACTTCATCAATGTTTATCATCAAATCTGAATTTCTACCGCTGGTATTTTGCTGTTTAGGCCACACAAAGTTAAATTTTAGTTTTCCCATCACTTAAAAAATTAGGCAATTATTTCATTATTCATTATCTTGTAGTTTTCATTATTTGACAAAATGCAGAATTTTTAACACGTGTTATATACCTCTCACTCACTCATGGATGTTAAAGCCCAATGATATTTAAAAATATAGTAACTTATGACCGAAAGGAAATGGCTATTTTGATTCTTCCACTTAAATTAGCTCAGGATTTTTATGAAGGTGATA
The DNA here is from genome assembly GCA_000969725.1 of Ophiothrix spiculata. Classification (NCBI taxonomy): domain Eukaryota; kingdom Metazoa; phylum Echinodermata; class Ophiuroidea; order Amphilepidida; family Ophiotrichidae; genus Ophiothrix; species Ophiothrix spiculata. The sequence continues at coordinate 10,267 of JXSR01S007098.1, read as the reverse complement.
TTAGAAATTGGCAATAATTAAAAGTTAGGGCCAAAAATGAAGCAGTAGAGTGACTGAAAAATAAAACACCAATTTGTGAGGCCTAAAGGCTGAAATCAGCCATAAAGTAGGGCACTTATAAATTATGTGTTCAATTTTAACTGAGCCACTACTTCAGCACCATCGCAATTCTTGAATCTTTTCCGACGTTTTACTATTTTTTATAATTATTTCAGTCAAATCATGCATGAAATTTATTCCATTAATGTAATATTGATTTGAAATTTTCACCTGTTAGGAAGTAATTTCTCAAATTGGTTTTTCAAATTAATAGATTGCTGTTTGAGTGAGCAAGTTGATTGGAAAGGAATGACAAGAAAAAGATCGTGCCTCTTTAAATGCACAGTCATATGCAATGCTCATGGATGTGACTTACTTTAATTTTGATTGGGAGTAACATATTGTTAGCATTAAAATGTTTCCTTTGTATATGTCGCAAATGAAATTAGGTCAAAGTAGATTGTATGTCTTAATGGAAAATAGAGTTAAATAAAAGAAAAAAATCTGTTAAAACTCATCAACTCTACCTTTTACAGTCAAATGTGTTCAGCTTTGTAACATCAAATTGTTCAAATATATTCTACGAAGGGTTCAATTTTAGTTGAAATCTTTGCATTATTCATGTTTTATCTCCTTATTTTGTTGGTAATACAAGAATGAGCTGTGTGTGGAATCGCATTTACAATTTTTTTTTTCACTTTTAGTGTAAATGTGTATTCTTTACTGCAGTGCCAAAAACGTGATCTGTGTGCTATCACCACATGGCCCCTTTCTGTTTTTGCGGGCATTTGCGCTGTAGTCCCCTATGTTAGTTTTGGGACATTGCCATTCTGCCTGCACATACCGCAGTACTCAGTGGTAATTTGATACCCAAATAATAGCTCCTCTATAGCATTTTATGATCATAGGAAATTTTAATTCATGTTATCATTTTTGTAGCATTGTATTGATGAGATGATAAAATTTCAGTTTCATTGTTGCAATTGAAAATTTCACAAAGGGACAACTTGACAAATTATGTATAGGTGGAGTAAATATTGTAATATGCTAAATGGGAGCTATTTGTACATATGATGCACATAAGTACAGCTTATATCCCATTGAAATATCCTGCGGCAACATTGTATGCTGCTACAAGTAGTGCATGTTGAGCCATTTTATTTTGCAATCAGTCAAGTCATGTTGGTGTCATCACAAACACATCTGATTATCACCTGTATGCATCCAGATAGAGATACTGACCCTTGCCTCCTTTTGGAGCACTAGTCCTGTTAATATTTAGTGAATGATTTGGTGTTTTTTTTTTTGAGAACAACTGATAATGATAAAGATGTAGATATGGAAATGGAAAGCAAATTTGTGGCCTGTTTGTGATACCTGGTCATGTTTATGTAAAATTGTGTAGCAGAATGTTCAGAAAAAAAAAACCACCCCCACACACTAAGTCAAAATATGTCAACCTTGACAATTGGGCAGTGATCTGCATACAAGATTTCAGATCTGCTTGACACACAAATTTTCTTAACATGTAAGAGGTCTCAGGTATACTCTTGTTTCTATCGCTTGTAAACCCAAATCAATCGCTAAAAGTTAACCTTTTTGATCCTAAATTGCAATTTGGGTGTATATAGCCCATACTGAATTAATTTACACTCAATACGAATTGGAACGCTTGAGAGTTCTCTCGTAAGCTCCCTTGGAAATGCACATGCATTCTATTGAATTGAAAGGGTTAATGTATCATAGACATAATATGCAGACAAACATGTGTTGATTATTTAATCTTAAAATCAGATTGTGAATGTCAAAGCTATCAGAATATTATATTCATCTGTCTGATTCACATTTCTAGATTTCATGGTTATTCACATTTCTTGATTTTTTTTACATATTTCACATTTCTTGCTTTTTTTCTAAGGATATACACTTCCATCAAGCATCTCTATACGATAAGGATGACAAAGTAAAATTAACAAAGTTGAAACAAATACTGGAATCTTTGATTGCATGTAATTTAACCCTTATCAAGATCATCTAACATGTGTCAGGCATATGCAAATATTGCGGTAATACGTGACAAAAAATTGCTGTATATTTCATCGGGCAAATTCATGACATCTAGTGCATCAAAAAATAGTTCCTTCAAGCCAGGTCAAAATATTCATTACAAGGTCGTGTAAAAACCCCTATACAAGATGAAAAACTAGAATTAAACACGGAATGAAACCAGGGTGTAAATCAATAGATATTTTTGTCATATCTTGTTCATATAGCCTTAAGATGTTAATGGACTCCCACAATGCATTGTGTTGTGTATATTTTTATCTCTTGACAAGGTATCCCATGAGACCTTTCTCTGTTTGCTTTGAATTTTTATATATTTTTCTAAGAGATAGAAATGGAGATCCCACAGTGCATCAAACACGAGCCTGAAGGGGTTACTTTTAAAATCCCTCATACGTGAGAATAAAACCTCTTCTGTCATGCGGTTTATAGTACTGCTTGTAACCATCTCTTTTTGATATCAATTTTGCTCAGGTGAGTGCCCAACAAATAAAAGGTTACCAAGGGTCGTAGGAATAGCTCCCATCATGCAATGTGTTGAAATTGATGAGATAGAATTCAATTTATATTGAACGGGGAAATCTCCTGTGATGTTTAGTGAATTTGTTGTTTCTCAATCAGAGGCCAGGTGCACATTGGTTCATAACAAATTTCTCAGTATACTTGCCCTAACTATTTTCACTGTTTATTTGTTTTTCTGTATTGATTTTATACAATTCATGAAAAAGAAGACTTAAGTCTATGATGATAAATGTGACAATTTGGTTTCAAATTACTAATTGCATTTTCTTTTCTTTTCTTTTCCATGTGCTGTCCTGTGGCCTGTTGTTTCAACCATTTTTGATATCTTCAGGTAAGTGTGTGAATATTATGGCCTCAAAAATCTAAATTGTAAGATAAAAATTTATATTTGAATAGATTTAAATGTTGTGTGGTTTAAAACTCATTTCAAGATAAAAATTGTTATACACATATATATTTTCATGATTTTAGAAAGTTAAACTTGAGCTACCTGTGACAATTTTATTTCACTACTTAAATTATTTCGGTATCATGGTATTTAAAGGGGCATTGGACAAGTTCAGTATCATCGTCTGACTTTTTCCAAACATTTTGAGAATTTCGTATCATTTGTAAATTGTAGTGTTAGGGGTAATAATGTCATGCAAAGTTTTATTCTTAAAGTCATCCACCATTATTTCAAAACGTTAAGATTTTCTTCATAGATACCATTAGCAGTACTGAAAAATACTGATTTAGAATTGAGTTAGACAATTTAAAATTGACTTTATCAGATCCAATGCAAAATTGAAATGCCCTTCTAATTTATCTAAAGAGAATATTTTACAGCCACAACCGTACCTCTTTGACTTTTTCATTTAAGTTTTGATCTTAACAAAATTAAATAGCATCAAAATGTGTGTAGCTTATGTTACAGCATTTTGAATAAAGGGGTAAAAGATAATTTGAACTGACAAAGAATGTAAAATATTTTGTTTGATACATTTTAAATTTGCATTTTAATTGCACATTTTGATATATTAAAGATTGCTATAACTTATATAAGAAATTTTTAAACCAGATATACTACTTAAGAAAGCAAAAAGACATGATCAACTTTTCTCATCACATATGAATACTTTATTGTAGGATTCAGTAACATTGGATGATAATCTTTTAATAATTGTTAAATGTCATTGTATAGTTATCATGCCATGCATGCGCATACTTGTACAATTGAAGAGGGCACCTGTTTTTCATTGCCGATGCCCAAGTGGATAACATTGGGATGTAAAGAAACAAAAGGAAATGTCTGGCCTCCTAAAGAGGATAAAACCAGCCATTTTCTTGTTTATATCGTCTGTGAAGACATCTTGTATGTATTGCCAAAGCTTGCCAGTAGATAGAGCATTTCCGGCAGATGTTGAACACTGCTTTTGACTTGCCCAGATTTCAACTGTGAGCGAAATAGGCATGGTTGACTCCAGGAAACGAGGCAGGCAGCCACATGCCAGCGTTAATCGTACAACAGTGTTTGTGTGTTGCAATATAAGAGCACAAAAAGAACAAGATCTTCTTGGAATGATTTTGATCTTTTTATTGTGAGAAATTGACTGCCAATTCAATGCAAGTTTGAAGAAAGTATACATGGAAGTTTGATCTAAGAACGAGAGACACTTTATATAAGCGTAATAGCTTTTTAGTATTGTTAGAGAATGAAATTCACAAGAAATGAATTCAATCTGGCATCAGTTACCAAATCGGTAAATTGAGGTCGAAGTTCATATCCTCCAAGCCACCTGATGAGCAAGTCTTATATTACCATAAATGCCCAATAGGGATACAGCATCTGGGGAAACAGTGTGCCACATTTTTAGAATGAGCATAAAGCTCAATTTGTGACTTGTTCTTTAGCAGTCAAATTCCCATTTATTATTTTTGTGTGCATCAGGACCAAACAGTTATTTTCTTTTCCATTCCGGAGGGAATCTTAGACGTTTCCATTCAGATCTTTTTGTTGAAGTGAAAAGTAAATACCAAATAAGAGTTTTTTGTGCCAGTCAACATGTAACTATATTGTCATGATAGTGTCTGTCTCAGAAGTAGGGCAGTGCCAACATGATTAGCATTGTGGATTTTTTATGTACCATTCTTTAACTTTTCGAAAGATTTTATTTTGCCTAAAATGGCATTTGTGCATGGAGTTTTGTGCAATCAATGAAATAAAAAGTTAACAGAAAAAGATACCTAAAAAGAAAGTTGTTGTTAGAGTTCAGATAATAGTAAAAGAGTGAATGTATAAAGAAGGAACAACACAATGAGTGAGAGTTATAAACTCATACTACAATGTGGTCATTGTAAAATTGTAAAATTTTACTATTCAAAACTTCATTGAAAGAAAAGAAAAAAATATGATTTTCTTTTAATTATCTAAGTAAATACAAATTCTAAGAATTTTGCTATTCAAAATCTCAGTGTAAAAGAAAAGTAAAAAAAAATATGATTTTCTCTTAATTATATAAGTAAATACAAATTCTAAGAATTTTGCTATTCAAAATCTCAGTGTAAAAGAAAAGTAAAAATAAATTTTTCTCCTAATTATCAAAGTAAATAAAAATTCTAAGAGTTTTAATATTCAAAATCTCTTTATTTTAAATGCTATGCTGAGGTCCCAGGTCTAATTCCTAGATAAGACCTTGGATTTTTTCGCAGTATCAACCCACATGGAAAATATTACAAAAATACACTTGTTACCTCGTGAATTAAGTACTCATCTTACTTTGATGTAAAAGAGGTACATTCTATTTTTATAAATCTTATTCAACCGACGCAACTCATGATGATTTTGTTGGTTTTGTGTATGCAGGAAAAATACAATCTGATTTTGCACTCTTTTCTGAGCAAGCTTTATTAGAATTGACCTGATTTCATCATTATCTTACCTTTTAGTCATTTCATGAATAATTCTATCTAATTAATGAATAATTCCCATCCTTTCACTACTAATCAAGTCCTCTAAGCACTACCTGTATTTAAATTTTGATGATATTCAAGAGTCAGAAAGCTAGCTTCCTAGTACAGTGAAGAAAAAAGTCTCGAGTTTGAAGCAGTCTTCGATTTAAATTGTTCCTGACGTGGAATTTGAATTTTAAATCTAATCTCTTGTTAGTAGGTGGTTATACAGTATATTGATAGCATACCCTCGATCGTTTTTTACCTTCCAAATTGGCATGAAAATTTCATGTTGTCTCCTCACATTCAGTCATTTGTTTTCATGTAATTGAGTATCGTTCCCAATCATATAAAGTTAGTCATTTAATTACACCAATGAGCCTGCCTAGACTACTGCATGCTACTGTGAGTTTTTGATTAAGCATCAAGTAATTTGGTTAACACTTTCAAATTCAGGCTGTCAGGGAAAAATAAAAGATTGGAATTTGAAGAAAGGAGCGTTTTTTCCTGTTCAGTAAGCGCTAGTCTAGCAAATGTCAAATTAGATTAAAACAAGTGTTGCTGCTTTATCTTTGTTTTTTTACTAGTAAATGTGTAAAGTGGATGTATTCATGTAAATAGGGTTAACATATGTAGTCTGACAAGTTGATAAAGTAACTACCGAAATGTCAGCCTGATGTTTAAGTGCGCCTTTAATAAATTGTGTGAATATGTCAAGCGAAAGGTGTGACTCACTTTTTATATAGGTTAAGGGACGACACCTGAATATGGATCAAGAAAAATATGACAGGATTGATTTTGAATATTTCATGTCCTTCCTTGTCAGATTTTTTTTTCACATAATTTTTTTCTTAAGTTGTTGGACTGAGAGGGGCATTTTGAGGCAGCTGCCATGAAGCTCCTTTGTATGTGTATAACAGGCAGATCTGTCGTGTCTGTTCCGATTTGGAGTGAAACATCAAAAGTCGTTCACTTGACTTGATGTGATGTAACCAATTGATGAGAAAGGTGTACTGATTATGTGACGGAAGCACTGGGTTGGGCAACAATCTGTGTATGCGGTTTTCACCTTTAAGCATATTATGGTGCTGAGATATTGGAAATGAGGATGGAAGTGTATTAGTGAGGCTTATATTTTTGATTGACAATCATAATCTAAGAATAAAATCACCCAGTGGAAAAGTACTCAACCGATGATAAGGGGTGCCATTATAAAAGATGCAAAAATGACATTTGACTTGCTCCATATCTATTTAATGATTTTTCCCCAGTCAGTTCTGTACTCATCTGATCTTTTGATATTTCAGTACATTGGAAAAATTGGCATTTGAAAGGAAGTTTTTTGTGAGTGAGGAAGGGGGAGAACATGCAGGTTTTTCAGTGCAAACAATATTTGGACATTCACAAATGAAAACTGGAATCTTTGTAATCATTTTTATATACTATAGAATAAACTTTATTTTAGTACTTACAGGATAGCTAAAATATACCTCTTGGCCAAAACATTAAACCAGATTATTATAACTTTGGTTAATTTTAAATGGTCATGGTCTTGTTTTCTCTTTTTTTCCACGTACACAACACTTCCATAAACAGTAACATTTTGAGTTTTGTTCACCATGTACCGACTTTGATCTTTGATAAGCAATATATATTTCCACCATCGAGCTTGTCTGTCGCATGAGCTGGCAATATTTCATATATCTATGGCTAAAACTAGTTCCCTCAGTGACCAAAGATCATCCCGTTTGTAGGTCATTTTGATGTTTGTATAAAAACATCACACCGCACGTCAATCCAGCCATCCATTTGTTGACAGTTGATGTACCATTTATAATTGTTTTTATCTACCCTAGTTTACCCAAGATAAACTCGACCCATTTTACTAACCTTTTACCTATCTTATCTTAATTAACTGGTATATCTCAATTAGACTTACATTTATTATAATCAAAACAAATCATATTTCTTAATATTTTTGGTAAGGAATTGAAGAACCAATTTCAAATTGATACAAATGGAAATTAACCACATTTATTTGCCATGCATGATTTAAAGATGATATTTTTGAATTATTCTTTTTTCTGAAATTCTCATTTGTCCATTATTTCCGGTTTTTGTTCAGTAATAAAATAAATATTTAATTAAGATAGATTATCTTTAATAAAAACAAAAGTTTATTTAGTCAAATGAGCTATTTGCTTTAAAAATGGGTTATCTTAATGTTATCTTTTGCAAAATATTGAAATATCAGAGCTGACATTTTAAAAACATTCAGCCACAACATTCATCACATGATCCTATTAATCTTTAAATGTGAATGCCCCTAAAACAATTCACCGTCTGCGCGCAAAAGTAAATCGATGGTCTTTTCAAAGTTATGTCGTTCTAAATAAGCTAGATATGGACATGTTTACTCTTCTTGTCAACTCGATGTTAATAAATGACCAGGTAGAATGTAGGCTGTCTACAAGTTTGATGTATAGGGCTTAAAGTTCAAATAGTCCATATAGCATGAAACTGTCTTGCATAGGCTGTGTAATCAATTCTAGGAGACTGCCTATCAAAAAACAGAGCTAACAGGTCTTGCCCATATCAACTTCGTGCGGACCATACTGGCGCCTGTCTGGATCGTTACAAGTTTCAATTTGCGTTGACTAATTGTTATTTCAACAATTTCAGTGCAATATCTACAAGTACAATTTTGTTGTAAGTGGTTAATTTGTCAGGAAAACTTTGTTATCAGTTTTGAAGTTCAAGTGGGTAAGATGACACCATCGTGGTTGGTGGGCATTCAACTTATGTCAAATACTGTATATCAGCATTCATTTGATATCCATTTACAACGTTGGAAAATGGATAAACTTGTTAACAAGTCCCATGTCAATTGTCAAGAAAAATATACAGAAGTGTGTGTTACCTGGTGAGAATACTTTTCCCGACAAATAGATTTTTTCGTGACATAAAACGTATCTCATTCTTGCTTACTTCAGAATGAGAGTAAGAAAATTACTCAAATGAACTATTTGGTTAAAATAGGTTAACTTAAATTTTGTCTGTTACAATAAATTGAAATATCAGAGCTAACGTCCTAAAACGTTAAGCCACAGCATTTATCACACTGTGCTATTAATCTTTAAAAGTGAAAGCCCCCAAAACAGTTCACTGTCTGCTTGCAAAAGCAAATTGATGGTCTTTTAAAAGTTATGTCGTTCTAAATAAGCTAGACATGGACATATTTACTCTTCTTGTCAACTCGATGGTAATAAATGACCAAGTAGAATGTAGGCTGTCTACAAGTTTGATGTATAGGGCTTAAAGTTCAAATAGTCCATATAGCATGAAACTGTCTTGCATAGGCTGTGTAATCAATTCTAGGAGACTGCCTATCAAAAAACTATCAGGTCTTGCCCATATCAACTTCGTGCGGACCATTCAGGCCCCAGTCTGCATCGTCACAAGTTTCAATTTGCTTTGACTAATTGTTATTTCAACAATTTCAGTGCAATATCTACAAGTACTATTTTATAGTAAGTGGTTAATTTGTCAGGAAAACTTTGTTATCAATTTTGAAGTTCAAGTGGGTAAGATGAAACCATCATGGTTGGTGGGCATTCAACTTATGTCAAATACTGTATATCGGCATTCATTTGATATCCATTTACAACGTCCGAAAATGGACAAACTTGTTAACAAATCCCATGTCAATTGTCAAGGAAAAATATACAAAAAGTATATGTTACTTGGTGAGAATACTTTTCCCAACAAATAGATGTTTTATTGATAATTAAAATTATCAAAAAATTAGACCTTATAGCAAAATTAAATGACGGCGAATATTTATCGTTCTACAGTATTTAGGTCATGTGTACTTTAACCTGACAACAGATGCTGAATTGTCCACAAAGCTGACAAACCTGTACCATTGATAACATTCACTTCCAATGATAATTTTGTATAGAATTATCAAGTTTTACACAGGTTTTTGCAATAAAACACAGTAATAAATTGTTACGATGATAAGTATCAGTTAAACTAGTTGTAAAAGATAAGGATAAACACAGTGAGTCAGTATGCTGATATAATTAAATTGTGATAATAGGCATCAAAAACTCGTTTAAATTTTACACTTGATAAAAAAGATACTGGTAGCTTAAGCTTATTGTTATTGTGCTTTCAAATGGAAGAAATACGGATTTGATTTTATAATTGGTTGGTTTAGAATAAACATTAGGCAACATATGTGCTAGTTTGCTCAATATTATGCGTATGTTTAACAACAGGTTTGGATTTATAAAACGTGATGTAAATATAGATCAAATCAAATCAAATCAAAATCTTTATTTCCATATAAGACATATAACAAAAGCAAGTTCATAACATAAACAACGGCATAAAAAGAACACTAACGCGACAATATGGAGGACATTGCTGGAAGACCAATAAGATCTGTAAGAAGCAATGCCCTAAATTATGTACGGACACACAAAAAAAAAACATTAAAACGGAAACGGATCAAAAACAAGACAAGCAGAAGGAAACTGCATGAAACATGAGAAAAATGTATCAATTATATTGAGAGACTAAGAGTTTTCTAAATTGTGATCGGAAATGTTTTATAGATTTCGAGTTCTTAAGGGATTTATCTAAAGAATTCCAAAGGTTTGGACCATTATATCTAATTGCATGATCAGAAAAAGATCTTTTATTT
>JXSR01S007096.1:35192-45780 GCA_000969725.1 Ophiothrix spiculata | reverse complement strand
CGTTCGTGTACCGGTACAACACTACTTTCGGATCATTGGAAATACATTAATATGGATTACTACAGCTTGCATACGTAAATTATAAGTTCAATTACACCTACTACGAAAATAAAAAGTTGGTACTTTTAAATTGGTACCACTTTCGGGAATCGGGAACATTTTTTTGCTCCCGAGTCCCGACTTTCACGGGCGGGACTCGAATTCCCGGGTCCCGATCCCAAATTTAATAATGGGGTAAAATCATGTGTCACTTTTATGATTGCATTGCTGCATGACATGCAATTATGATGTCTTGATAACATTCCCTTGATATGAGATATTTCTTTCTACAGCCTGCCAAAGTTTGCAACACAAGGAAAGAAAAGGCAACCAGTTTTATTTTTGTTGTTGTTCAGTAGTCCCTTGTCATATGCAGAGTGCAGCTGATGGCAGAAACATCACCCTTATTAGCCAGCTCTTTGATTCTCTTGGCAAATGTTTGCCTTTTCCCTCTACAACAGGCCAATAAAACAATCAGGTTGAAGACTTTCCTTGCTTCCTGTATAGCTTTCTCATGGTACTTTGCAAGTTTGTGTAGCTGCCATCAGATTAATTTTAGGGCTTATTTTATCTACCGTCTTGCAAAGTTTGCAACCAATCAGTTTTAGGGCTTTCTGTCTGTTGTACTCTGTCAAATTTTCATACCATCATCCAGTCATGCAAGCAGGGTCAATTAAAACCATCAGCATGCAATGTGGTTAGACTACTATTGCTAATTTGAAAAGTTCAATAAAATTATCAACCACTTTTATAAACTGATTCTCAGGATAGTCTATTCCTGTTGTAGAAGCCAAGGATACACATTTTTTTTTATAAATGAAGGAACATTTTGATATCAACAAAAATATCATATCTAGTATGTTTTAGACTTTTAAACACCCACCACCTCTTTAAGTGCCCATTGCCTAAGTCTGAAATTGCCTGCAATGTCATGTGGCTGATTCCCTAAAAATCTATTGCACATGACAATGAGTTGAATATAAATGTGTTCTCTTCAATTCCTTGTGTTTAAAAGCATTGCCTTTTTACATGATAATAGATTTTGTCCATGATTCTTTTGCCTTCAGTTTGCTTTAAATATCTGTATCATCATAATAAATCTGCCTCATTCAAGGAAGTGCATGGTGGAATCATTTCTGCCAATATCTGACTTATCTTCTGGAGGGTGTATATTCACTATTTCACTGTTTCAGTTACTGTGGCCTGGTTGATGTGGGTACCTTGAGATTAGGATTGTAGTGGACCATTACTGCCTCATGTTTGTGGTATCTTTAATATGATTTTAGGCTAGGCTGGCCTAAAGTATTCACCAATTTGATTAGACCTAGGCTTTTATCATATAATTTACACAAAATGCTAGGCCTAATAGGTCTGGGGTTTTCTTTTTTTATTTAAAATAGATCTAGAAAGAAAACTTTAAGATGTTAATATTTTTAATTGCTTATAATACTTGCCTTTCAAGCGGGAGCAGCAGGAGCAGAAAAACAAAACCAATCCTTGAATCTGAAACAACCCTGACCTGAGTGGTCATTGCCATCAGATAATCATCTATTCCAGCGGAGCAGCAAAACAGAACCAATCCTTGAATCTGAAACAATCATGACCTGAGTGGTCGTTGCTATCAGATAATCATCTATTCCAGCGGAGCAGCAAAACAGAACCAATCCTTGAATCTGAAACAACCATGACCTGAGTGGTCGTTGCTATCAGATAATCATCTATTCCAGCGGAGCAGCAAAACAGAACCAATCCTTGAATCTGAAACAATCATGACCTGAGTGGTCGTTGCTATCAGATAATCATCTATTCCAGAGGAGCAGCAAAACAGAACCAATCCTTGAATCTGAAACAATCGTGACCTGAGTGGTCGTTGCTATCAGATAATCATCTACTCCAGCGGAGCAGCAAAACAGAACCAATCCTTGAATCTGAAACAATCATGACCTGAGTGGTCGTTGCTATCAGATAATCATCTATTCCAGCGGACAACAAAACAGAACCAATCCTTGAATCTGAAACAATCCATGACCTGAGTGGTCGTTGCTATCAGATAATCATCTATTCCAGCGGAGCAGCAAAACAGAACCAATCCTTGAATCTGAAACAATCGTGACCTGGGTGGTCGTTGTCCTTAAGTAGTTAATCATCTTCAATAGACTTGAGTAAAAAGACTGAGAATAGGTAGTTTTGGGATCTAAGAGAGGAAAATAGAATATAATTTGGGCGGGATGACGTCGAGTGTTTTTCGAGTTTTAGGATAAGATAGGACAAATTTGGAAAAAAATAATTAAATTTTGAGTGTATTTTGGGTATTTTTGATAAATTTGCAGAGTTTTTGGACTAATGCAACAGACATGCATCAACTGTAAATGCATTGATGCTGCGGTGAATGCGTTAAAATGCATCGATGCGGCGCTGAAGTGCGTCAAAATGGCCGACAAGGTCAAGGTTCAAACGTCAAAACTCATGAGGGAAACTCTTATTGCACATATGACACGTGTGACGAGGCATGCTAGAGGAGATGTTTTACTGCTCTTGTTTATTCGTCAACCGCCAAGGTTAAAATGAGAAAATACCGATGTGTCTATGGTATTTATTACTTTTGCTCCTTACTCCTTACAGTTTGCTCCTTGCTCCTTACAGTTTGCTCCTTACTCCTTTTGGCTTTTTTCTGCTCCTTTTAACTTGTTCCTTGCTCCTCAAAGCTTGCTCCTTGCTCAATGATGCTCTTACTCCTTTTGGCTCTTTTTTGCTCCTTTTAACTTGCTCCTTACTCCTCAAAGTATGCTCCTTGCTCCTTTTTACTCTGTATTTGCTCTTTTTACTCCTTTTCTGCTCTTTTTCTGCTCTTTTTGACTCATTTGGCTCCTTTTACTCTGTTTTTTACTCTATTTTACTCCTTTTCTGCTCTTTTTGACTCAAATCCACTCTTTTCTCCTCCTCCTCCTCCTCTGTTAGCCATTTTGAAGCACAACCTCGTGAGTTTTGACCTTTGAACCTTGACAATTGACCCTTGACCTTGTCAATCATTTTGAAGCATGCCCTCACGACGTTTGACCTTTGACCTCTTGACTCCAATGGGACTAACATCAAACGGCTTTTCATAAAATGAAGAAAAGTTAGTCATGATCAAATCTAAAGTGGCATCGCCATGAGTGGGAAAGTCAATCAGTTGTTTTAAGTCACGAGAAAACCAAATGTTTGATACTCTCATTCTGTTAAAGTCACCGCATATGACAAATCCAATGTCAAGATATTTAGTTTTCAGAAAATCCATAGACTCTGAGGTGGCATTCCAGCAAGTTTTAATAGGGTGAATCAGACACAATATAAACACAACATACTGCCATAATGGAAACAGATCTTGGCGTACAGTTTGGTTGTAACAAAACCCAGCAACATTCAAGTTCATCCGGGATTTGGATGTCATCAATACTCTGTGCAGATATTTCTGATGAAACGTAAATTCCAACACCTCCGCCACTCTTGTTCTCTCGACAGCTAGAAAAAAGTTGATAACCTTCAATTTGAATCATTGTGTCATAAAGGAGGTAGACCATGATGAAACCAAGTTTCGCTGACAACTGCAATATCAATTGCCTGGTGTTGCAGGAGGATTTTAAATTCATCTAGTTAATTGCCAAGGGACTGAGCATTAGTGAGTAAAAAAGAAGGAAAGTCTTACAGATTATGCTTCCGATTCTCATTCATGATCGAACTCACTTGGTTGCTAGAAATGGGGGGATCAACTCTTTGCATAAAGGATAATTGAAAGCAGATTCTGTATGTTTAATCGATATCAAATGTGTTAACAAAGTATCCAGCGATCCGGGGTAACCAACTTCAAAATATATTGGTAGGTTGAAAGTCATACAGAGTACAGCGCTACATGTAATTTGGCTATGTGTTTTGCCTAGTGCGATTGGGCTGCATGAGTGACCGGCCTATTATTATAGCACTCTTCCAAGTTTGATGCTCCTGTACCAAGTAATGTATTTTTTATTCAAGTTTCGGGTGTTTTTTTTTCATATTAACATAAGACCAAAATATCACAAACCAGGGTGACTTCATCTATACATGTTGTTTTCAAGTGGCAGCAGAAGCTTAAAAATTTTAATGTGAAGATTGATGAAAAAATGGGGTTCATGCCTCAAAAACTCATCGGTTTTGATCCACTTGTTTACACCATTTGGACATTTTTTTTCCTGCTTTTTTCTTTCCTTTTTATTTTTTCTCTCCTCTTTTTCTTCATCCTCAGAAATTTAGAATGGATGTCTCCCCACTGAAAAATTTAGGACATCATCATGTCCCCCGCCCCCTCCTGCTATCTATATTGTTTTCTGGTTCATATATGACATTCTTCATTTAAAAAAATAATCTGCACAGCCACCCACCTACCTGTTCTTCACAAAAAAAGAACTCCATATTTCTTTACATCTGAGATTCTTTCTTTCTTGATACACTCCCTTCGTCTTGAGAATGTTTTTGATAGTGCCCCCTGGATTGCCACCTGATCTTGCTTGTCTTTAGTCTTCTTTCCCTCTTTCTTGATCGTCTTGTCATGTTCTTGTTGAATTAGGCATTGGAGCACAATTAGGCCACAACTTTGTGCGGCCGGCTGCATCCTGTCCCCCAGCCCCCCCCTGTTACCTATGTTGTTTTCTGGTTCATATATATGGCATCAACAAACACCTACAAAAGTTCTTCATTTAAAAAAAAAATCTGCACAGCCACCCACCTATCCGTTCTTCACAAAAACGAACTCCATATTTCTTCTTCACATCTGAGATTCTTTCTTTCTTGATACACTACCTTTGTCTTGAGAATGTTTTTGATAGTGCCACCTGGATTGCCATCCCATCTTGGTTGTCTTTAGTTTTCTTTCCCTCTTTCTTGATCGTCTCATCATGTGCTTGTTGACTTAGCTCATCTTCCCCCTCTTTGTCATTCCTGGTAGTTAAAAATATACGCTTGTGCTTCTCGTTTGTCTTTGTATCTCTTTGAAGTCTTTTCCTTTTTGTGAGTACCTCTGAAATTTGTCCCGGATCCGTGACTTCCAAAGACGCTGATAAGAAAATACACAAATAGTAAAGAAAACGATGATTAAAAATTCTGCTTTGTAGGTCGAATCGGGCATATTTTGGATACTTCAAAGTGCTGCTTCGATGCCCTAACCATAAAAAGAATCCTGAATCCATTTGGTTAATATGATAGTGGTAACCATTTGGTTTATATGGTACTGGTTACCTATAATTTATAACTATTAATAGTATTACAAAAAAAGGAAACCATGTATTTGAAAGTGGGGCTTCCAAGTTAGTTGGGCTCTCCACATAGAAGCGGGGGATGTCAGAAAAATCAAACTCAGTACCCCCGAAGGGGGGGGGGGTACTTAGTACAAAAGTGATCACGGGGATGTGCCGCAAACTTGGGTAGCAAAATCAGGCTGTCTGGTATACCAATGCAATGGGTCCTTTTTCTTTGCAAAATGTGGTATTTTGATGGGTCTGTTTTTCAAAATTTTGCTAAAATTTTGGTGCAAATTTTAGATCTCTTTTGTAAATTTCAAACAAAGATCAAAGAAATTTGTGGTCAAATTAGAGTAAATTTTTGGAGAAAATTTCAATTTTTGCATAACTTTTGACTCAAAATTTTGGGAATTTGGTATATCGATGGGTCCCTTTTTCTTGAAAATTGGTATATGCATGGGTGGTACTTCAAATTTCCCAGCGGCACACCCCTACCAAAACCAAACCCCCCCGCGATGTAGATGCATCTATATAGATGAATATAGATTTTACGAATTGCACATTTTGTTCACACAGCTGTGCATCAATCTGACTAATCCAGGTGCGCGTATTGAAGAGGTGTACACGCGCAGTCGAGTTGCTTACGCTCGTGCGATTGTTTGCTGAAGTCCAGTTTATATACTTCAATGTCTATGGTTTAATGTACATGTATCCAGATATGCCAAGTACAGATTTATATATTTATTTTTATTTATTTATTTAGTAGACTTTCTTACTGGCTAACGTAAATATTGCACAAATTCCCATCAAAATGTCATAAAAAACAGGGAATAAACAATTTAAAAACCAGCAAGTAGGCTAGGATAAACAGGTGTTAAACACCTCTAGAACCAACCCACCTAAGACCAAAACAAAAAATAAGGGCAAACTAAATGGATCTGCAATTTGGACAATGGCAAACAGAAATGCAGGTACAAACATTAGATGAAATGAAATTTGATTTGAATTTAGTTTGCAAAAATTTTAAAATATGGCCTTTGAATGATTCGGTTAATCGAACTGAGTACAGGGGTGTGGTGTCCAAATTTATTATAGACAACGAAAATAGAATAATAACTAATTTCTTCTACAATATACGCAAGGGTGTCTTAGGGGGATATCCAACTTTCAAAATATTATTAACACGATTTGGTGCATAGATTTTGCTACCTGATATTTTAAGATAATATTTTTCACCAATCAAAATCTGTCGACATTCCAGGGAATCGCATTGAACAATGGATTAAACATATGAAGCTGGTTTCTGAAGGGGGTGTGCATCTCACTAGAAAATTTTGAAATTTGGAAACATCTCATCTGTGCATAGAATTTGCTACTTGATGCTTTAAGTTCACAGGATTTCCATCAATATCTGGGCAAAGGGACTCCAGACTCTCGCATTGAACAGTGGACAGAGCGCACGAAGGTTGCGTCTGAGTGGGGTTATAGCCCCAGAAGTTAGAACATTTTGAAATTTCAATACACCATTCACACGATTTTGTGCATAGATTTTGCTACCTGATGCCTCAAGTTTGCAGTTTTTTCAATCAAAAACTGGCAAGGTACTCCAGGCACTCGCATTGAACAGTATAGACAAAACTTCTGTAGGGTGTGTCTGAGGAGGATATGCTCCCTCATTAGTTAGAAAATTTTGGAATTTTGAAACGCTATTCACATGATTTGGTGAATAGATATTGCTTCCTGGTACTTTAAGATATCATAATTAATAATGTCAAGGCTAATATATAATTTAGAGACTCGGCACCTCATGTTTGTCAAAATTCAGATAGTGTATCAATTGAAATAGGCAAAACCTTTTTGAACATGACATTCCTCCAATTTGTTACTAAAACCTTAATCATGTCACGAAATGATTTAGCCTGTATTCTCCAAGTTAAGAGTTACAGCTCCAAAAGTGAAATGTTTCCTGATTGGTTCCCCAAAGGAGATATACTGCAACATTAACAGGAATCAAATCTCCCGTGGGAAAGAGATAGAATTCAGCATTAAACCATATTTTTGAAAAGGCAGTGTCAGTTTGGGTCACGCCTGTCACAGACACTTTGTGTCCCCATTGTGAAGACAGTGATTGAGTTAGAATAAATTTTTCACTTTTTGCATCCAATATCGAATGTTTACTATAACATATATGAATATTTCCGTGGTATCGCCTTTAGATAAAATTTACCAGCTATTCTGAGAAAAAAAGGTTCATGCAAAGGTCACGCCTGTCACGCTGGAATTCGCCTATAGTCCTATCACTTTCTGTGATTCAGTTACGATCTTATTTTATTCCATTTACTTCCTTTTCTTTTTCTTCTTCTTCTTTTTTTTTTTAGCAAAAAAGTGGGGCGGATCTGGCCGCCCCAGCCGACGCCTATGATTTGGTTTACATGGTAGAGGTTACATTTTTTATAACTCTTAAGATCAACATTTAAATTATGTCATGGGATTTGACCTTTTGCTATGCAAATTGCTGTAAGTCCAGAGTGAAGCAAATTTGGTGAGCAGGCATGTAGTCTATGATCGTAAGGTGGAGCTACATAATATTTTCTTGCCATTTCACAGAGAGATGACAAAGTTTCACACAAGAAATGCATATAGACGCCATTCAAAAAGTCTGCTTTTAACATGAGGAAAGGCTTTGCCCACCACAGCATGCCCAGAATGTAATCTCTTCTACAGAGGATTTCAAAACCTGTTGAGATCAATCATGCAAACTATTGTCAATTGCAATTGACTTATCAATACCTATCAATAACATAATCGAGCCAGAATATTAATCTTATACATTGGACTGCTAAGTCAAAAATTGGAAACTTAAGAAAACCCTATAATTTTGTGTACTTACTGTGTATGGGCCATGCTTCAAATTAAAAGTACCCATTCAAAACATGTAGTTGTAGAGATCTGCAGTTTCTGCACCTCCAAACAATGTACACGTACAGTGCCTGGTCCTGAAAAACAACCCTAATTACGGACGTATTTTTGGACGAGCCTGATACCCCTCTTGACATTCAAGCAGCTTCTTCTCTAGTGAATTAAGTGAATCTAGAATGTTTTCATTGGTGGTTTTCTGGCCATGGTTGCAGTTTTCATAACGTTTTAAGATGCATGTGTGCCAGTTGTCCACCTCGTCTGCGATTGAATAGGAAAACAACAACATAAATAGCTGTGGCCAGCGCTCACCAAGAAGACCCATCTGATGTATCCAGTAGTGGGCAATATCACCTTTGCTCCCTCCCCCGTGACATCATGTCTGATTGTCAAGTAGGTTCCTGAAAAAACAAAGCCTGTATTGCGCCCTCGCTAAAATAGAACAATTATGTTTATAATGGTCGCTTTCCATGTCCCGTTTACGGTGAAATGATTTGATTGTAACTTACATGTACATATTGCAAGTTTTAAAGAGCTGATGATGCAGGTTAAAATAAAACTTAGTGATTGCGGGGATTGAAAATCACAGGTCAACGTTTAGATAATCATTTTCTAAAACTGAAATAAATATAATTCCTTGTTGGATATAGAACATGTTATAATCAACACAATAAACTTGAGTTTTAAACCGATTCTGCCATGCAATGTAGATGTGATGAATCACTCCGAAAAGGGGAACTTTGCAACAGAACACTTTTCAAGAAACTGGTGAAAACAGGCAGAAAAAAAGAAGAAAATAATAAGAATTTTTCAGCAGATTTTCTGTTATAAAATTGATCAATTTCAAGATGTAAGGTGTCATTTTAAAGCTTAGACAATGCTGTAACAGATGAAATGATTATAATCAAAATTGATATCATCTGCAAAGTCCCCCTTTTCGGGGTGAGCCATCACATATTTGATTTTCAAGATAGAAATAAATAACCAAACAAATAAAATTCATCTGTCAATACCCAATTTTATTGCTTCCCAAAACAAATTAGAAACTCATTGATTTGAAAAAACAAAACACAAATGACAATACATTATTTAAGAAACAACCAGCTTAATGTGGATCTACTTTTTGAAAAGTCTTTCAAAATCTGATGATTCATCTGTCAACCAGATGCAAGGTTGGTCACTTTATTTTTTCTTCTCTCTTTCTTCTTCTCTTCTTAGAACAGTGGCCTGTCAATGTACTCTGTACCAGTCTTTTCTGCTTCTTTTTCTTACAGTCCGTTTATTTTTGGACTCAAGAGGGCTCCACCCCATGGGACATTCAACATTTTTGGTTGTGTTTCTTGCCGGTTGCTGTTCAGGCTGTGGTGGTGGTGCTACTACTGCAGAACTACTAGGTTTGTGGACCTCTTCAATCACTCTCCGTGGGAAATCTGTATAGAATACAAAAAATTGTACCAATGATGGAATAACTAAAATGAAAATAGGTGCAATGTTATATTCTGTGTATTCAAGCATTATCATGTTTATCAATGACGTAATAAAATGCATCTATTAACCGGTTGTATTAGGAATGTTAGTCCCCCGTTCTTATTGTCCGGGTTATACAGTAAAGTATAGGCTAACAACTCTCACGCAACATTAGTTTCACTTTTAATCCGTTATGACCTATGGAAGGCGGACTACCATTTCACTGGGACTACTATTACTTTTATACCGGCCTTACTGTGCACGAATTGTAACATCAAATCATTTATCTTGAACTTATGCATTCTATTTTGTAATCGTGGTAAACAGATTATCCATTAATAATGATCATTTCATTCAAGCAAATGACTACTCCATAAATTAAAAGACACATCTATTTTCATCTTAGCATGTGACTGCTTTAAATAAAAGACAAGTTTACTCATTTAAATGATGCAGTTTATTGTGTCAGGGACAAATAACAGAATTCATTTTATTATTCGAGATATTTCAGCATCTCAGAAAGCGAACATTTTGCTTTCGGAGATGCTTTAATATCTCGAATAATGTTTACACATATCAAATACATATCTAACAAAGCATGCGTAAATGACGGAATAAAGTACATCTGTAAGTGGACATAACTATGCACCCAAATGATCTTATAAATATAATTTTGTAATCTTCGCTAAAATATTTTACATATAATTGGTTTTCTTACCTAAGGGAGCAAATCCATCTTCATCACCTTCATGCTTATCTATATGGGTATCATTATCAACGTCTTGTTTAACTGCGACGGGCTGGTCTGAAATACAAAAGTCAAATGATATATGGCATGGTTCAAATATCATAAACAACATCACATAACCTAGAAGGGATGGTTTTTACTATTACCTGGATTGGACTTATAAGTGCCC